>JARYGA010041690.1:0-48159 GCA_030545235.1 Helianthus tuberosus
CATGCTGCGTAGTTGGTCGAAGTTAACTTCGGTGCCTGCAAAACAAAACCACCCATCGATTCTTTCACCGTTCCTGAGCTTCCTTCTTTATCACCGGCCATGATCTGACTTTCGATTTCTTTTTGCGTACAAACAAAACTTGAACCAGTTTACTTCAAAGTAATTAATTTGAATCACGGCTCCCAAGGAATCACTTGCTTCTTTTATTTACTTAGCAGATGACGACAACAAAGAAAAATAAAAGGAGTTTAATATCTTTCACCCTTTTTGTTAACTAGCAACAAATAAAGGAATTAATTTTCTCCAAAGCCAATTGAAAGTCAGGACAACCAAGGAATTGATTCCTTGATATATGTTCCAAACTCTTCCAAGGCTTCACGTATCGAACCTAGTTGCGAATGAAAAGCAAAATCATAGTCGCAACAAACAGATCTGCTTGTGTGCTTATATGTCTTCGAAGAAAACCGTGTGTTCAACGAGCCTTAGCTCTGATACCAATTGTTGGCCCAGACGGTTCAAACAATCGTATCAACAAACATGAACACGAGATATTGGGGGGACAAACCCGCGACTCTTTCTATTCAATCAAACAAAGATACGAACTTACAAAGAAAGGGACAAATAAAAACATTAACCTAGACCCCTATTTATAGTTAAACTAAACTTGCTCTCCAAGTAATTAAACCTTTCCTAAACCAATTACTAAACTTTCTCTCCAAGACTTACCTAAAATAAACCAAACTTTAATAAAACATATTAAATAAACCCTCAACTTTAATAATTATTCAAGATTAACCTTCAGTTCGCAAAAAAAAAAAAAAAAAAAAAAATTAATTGGAGATCGAAGACAATAATCGTAACCATGAGTGAGTTCTTTGACTAGTTTCTTCATTAAGCAGGAGAGTTTTTATTAAACATTAATTGGTTCAAGCAGGGCCGGACCTATAGTACAAGTAATCTAGGATTCGGCCTAGGGCCTCCAAAAACTAGGGTCTCCACCAGGGCCGTTCCTAGAATTTTGGGGCCCAAAGCGAATTAAAATTTGAGGCCTTTTTTTAATTTTTTTAGGCTCGTAATTTCGGTTTGTATTTGACATGAAATATATTAGGAAGAAACTTATAAAGCACTTAACCATTATATAAACTAGATGATTTCCCTAATCAAATAATGTTGGAATCTAATACATAAATCAAATCTAAGTTGGTCAATAATGTTGGGATCTAATACATTAATCAATCTAAGTTGGTCAAAAGAGATTAACCTAACAAATAACAACTTACATTATGTGTGAAAGGAATTAAAACATGCTACTTATTTTATGTATAATATTGTTATTAGTTAGAAACGATTTTTTTAAATAAAATTTTACATGGACATATCATGTTAATAACTATGTGGACAAAATATTTAGCTTATTAAATTAAGAGATGTGATTAAAAAAGATGTATTTATAACCATTTATTAAAAAAGTGAATGAGGTGATTAATAATTTTGAAAATGGGTAGCAAGTGGGATTCGAACCCAGCCCTCTATAAAAACCAAATCTTGTTCTTATCACCAGACTACAGTTGTATTAATGTTAACAAATATTACCATAAATATAATATTCTTTTTTCTTATAAATATAGATTTTTTGGAGGCCCTAAGTCGTCGCCTAGCCCAATAACACTATCGGGCCGGCCCTGGTCTCCACTTAAAAGAAAATTAGTATGCTAACCATAAAAATAGCGCAAACTTTTTATTTCATATTTGTTTGATTCCTTATACAAGCAAATCACTTTGTTTTATAGTTGTATTAGATTATTTTTAGTTTCAAAAACGGATAAAGGAGAATCGTTTATAATAATCAAGGAAGAAAAAAGGCCCCAAAATTTCATTTCATCTTGGCTCTAAAAAGGTTGAAACACCCTGGGTTCAAGAATCAAGTTTAGTTTGTATAAATATATTATTGCATGATTATATTTAGTACCATGCCTATTCAATTTTGAGGATGTGTTGTAGTGCTTCATTTGTTGTTGAATCATATGTTGATTCAAAAAGTTTGTCATAGAGTGTCACAATTGAACCGTGATGCCCATAGTACACAATACTACCAACTACTTTCACCTTCCTTTGTCTTCCAAGTTACTGTCTACAGTCGACGCACAAGCCTAGCTATTAAATCTTTGTGTAAAAAATAATAGCCTAACTAAAAAGTATGAATGTATACATTACACGAGTTTATCTATAGAAACTAGTAGTGTTAACTGTAGAAACGTGGAAGTGGTCCGGTTGGAAGTTGTTTGCACTCCGAACTACAAAACAGAACACCATTAGGACTATCACAGGAATAAGTTATTCCTGTAACCACCCTTCGGCATGAGAATAAGTATTCGTTTATGGAAGATGAAGTGTTTGAGAGAGAGAGAGAAAAAGAGAGAGAGAGTTGTATATGTCTTACCTCATGATGTATCATCTATTTATACTTTTTGGTGGATTAGAGTTTCCCCTCAAAATCGGAAAGTCGGTGGTGATTCCCACTTTCTAGGAGATATTGAAAATCTTCTATATGTATGGGAATATAACGATAATATTTTCATTAATGTGTCGTATGTAATGACGGTCTACCTGACCCGAGACGACCGAGCCAGGTCAATCCTCCAATTGTCCCCCTAGTTCGATGCTATGGGAACTTGCCATGGGATCGGACTAAATAAGAAAAAAACCGCCAAAAAATAAAAATAATAATAACAATGAAAATGTACAACAGGGAAATCAACTTGCGGCGTTGGCTGTCAAATGACAGGACCCGCTAATGAGTGCCCATGTGTGCACGTGTTAATTGGGCTCCAAATTTGAATTTCGCAAAAGGGGTCTAATCAATATAAATAGAAGAAAACCCCTACTAGAGTAGAACTTTTCCCCCAAACACCGATCATCATTTCTAGTTTTCTTAGGACTTCTATGGCTCCAAAAACTTCCGATCAGACTCAAAGCGACGACGCCCTATACTGCAAATAAAATAGGGCCTCGTTTGATTCTTTGATAAAGGCTTACGGCATTAGGTCGGAATGGCATCTTGTTCTACCATCGGAGAAAGACGTTGCCTTTCCCCTTCTTGACGACAAAATTACATTGTTTTCCGATTTATTCAAATTCTGCAACTTCCGGCTTCCAATAACCCGATTTTGCAAGGAGATGTTGGATGAATACGCCATACATATATCACAAGTGCATCTGCTCGGTCTTGTGAAACTCCGTCATTTTGAGTATGCCTCTCTTAGCCTAGGTTTTTTGCCGGAAAAGTTGATATTCCGTGTGTTTTACAAGTTGGCTTGGAAAGCCCCCTTTTTTACTTTCAATCGCTGAAGCACAGATGTGTCATGCTTGCGACTAGTTCCCTCTAGCTCCCGAGATAAGGACTGGAAGAAAAAATTCTTCTTCGTTGATGCCGACGTCATCCAAGAAGCAATGCATTAGAAAGTGATGGCATGGAAAGAAAAAGTGAAGGACACTGTTCCCGCCAAAGCAGAATATCAAGATAATGCTATGTACAAAGCCCTAAGCGCTCATCCGTCCGAATGCACCATTGTACCTGGGGGCGTTAGTGTTGGTTGGGATGAGTTTGTGCTGGCCAAACCCTCAGACATATCCGGCTTTTAAGACTGTCGATGGGAGTAAGTCTCTTAACTTTGTGTATTGTAAATAACTTGAATCATTACTTATGATGATACATTCCACATGTGCCTATTCCCTGGCGGACTTCCTGTACCCGAAGAAGGCCCCGTCCATATCGGTCGCGGACCGCCCCTTACAACCTGGAGAAGAAAGCGTTCTACAGATGCACACGGGGAACTTCCTCGTTTCTGGTCCTCATCTTGATGCCATATCCCAGGGTCTCCCCGCTACCGTGGCTTTAAGTGAAGTTGGTGCTATGGTGGTCGCTCCTAAACGGACCATTCGCCTTCAGAAAGTTGGAACAGAGAGTTCCGCCAAAGGTCAATCCTCCAAAGGCACCGTGGACCCCTTAGCCACTGTTACAACGACGCCATCCACTACGGGGGTGGTAGAGGCGCCTATCATTTCTACCCCGGTGGGCACGGCAGCTATGTCAGGGGTGGCAGTTGAGGTGCCGTCGTCGAAAAGGGTGAATACCACCCCTCTGTTGGCCCAATTTAACACCAGACGGCGCGCCGTGCTTGCAGGTCTTGGTAAGTGGTCTGCCTTCTCTAGTTTCGCGTTGTTATTATGTTTTCATCTCAACCTATTGGCGTCTTTACAAATCGTATACCTGGAGGACAACCTAACGTTCCTGCTGCTTCCACTTCTGTGGGAACCCCGAGCCCCGGTGAAATAAGTGCAATCGTCAGTGCTGAGTCATCTATGCCAGAAATCGTGAGTGCTGACGTGTCAATGAGCATCTGCCTCGAAACTCCAGTCACTACCGTCGAGATTGCTATCCCTTTGTTTACCGAAGTCACAACTATTACCGCCACGGAGGCTACGACTTCCGCTGTTGGGTTCTTCAGCCCACCGCCGGTCATTCCACCTACGACTTCCTTTCACACATTATGTGTTTTCATCCGGGAGTGTTTTCGTGGGTGGGAGTGATTTCGGCTAAGGGGTGATTTCGGCCAAAGGTTCCAATTTGTTGATATTAAGCATGATATTAAACATGTCACTAATACAAAACATATATTACATACACACTTAATGCACACCATATAAATCACAACACGATTTAACATATTACAAACGTGTACAGTTGTGAACAAACTAGTCGTGTAAACAAACAACCTAAACAATTAACGTGAAATGAATGCGAAAATGGATTCTTGGAAACTCGAGTTGTCACATCAACGAACCATATCGGTTAATTTGTTAAGCATAATTTATCTAGGATTTTCATTATAGTTTATCCTATTTTATAAATCATTAAAATATCAGAATGGCACCAAAGGCCTGGTCACAAGGACAGGGATAAATTATAAGCCATGATCTTATAGGATCAAAGCATTAAGGCTTGAACATAGTCCATCACCTTTTCTTGACAGGGAGTCGTAGACTACAACTGTCTTTTGTCTCAAATGACAATAAATACGGCCCGTAGGCACTTCATCACTAATGGATGTTTCATATATATGATAATCTTAATCTATGATTTGAACCCATGATTTCTAGATCATTAGGTTTGGAAGAATCCAATATAAGGATGACTTGTGTGATTTTATCGAATCACATTTGCCAGGAGTGCTAACATGTTTTCAGATGTTAACAATGATTTGAATCTTTTAAATAGGTTTTACCATCATGGCCATGTCTGAAATGACATATAGGCTAGGTCATACCTTTAAGATTCCATTTAATATTTAACGGCAGAGCAATCATAAATTGAAATGATTTAGGACATATTATATGTATATGCTTAGTGCCAAATAAAATTTCTAAAAGGAACTTTTCATAAAAGTCTTAAAAATTACAACAATGCCCTAAACGGGTCTTTAAAGAAATAAATTGTCCACGCAGGGACTAAAAGATAAATATGTCCTTATAGGGACTACTAGAGGACAAGAAATACAACAACATGAGTTTCTTCTTTATTTTATTCCTGAAAGTCTCCTCCTTGGTTCACTGTGTGTGGTATGGCTACTGAAGGTTTTGGCGGGTAGTCGAAATCCTCCACACTAGGAACCTTAGCAGAAATGGAATCCAAAGATTCTATGGTTAACAAATAATATGGATCACGGATAGGGTCGGGACAGGTGTAATCCAAGTTTGGGATTCCAAGACTTCGAGGTAAGAAATATGGATCATTTGGGTCCATAAGTATCATCTTTGAAGTGGGAGCCTCAGGTTCTGCTGGTATGGGCTCCTCTGATGTTGGCTTCTCAATTGGAGTTTCAAAAGTCTCAAGTAAAGAATCTAGAACATGGTTAATGGTTTCAACTGGTTTAATTTTGGGAATGGGTCCAAAAAAGATCCATCCTCCATACTAGTCATACGCTTATTCGAGCTGTGGTACGAAGCTTACCATTCGGGTTTAAATTCGGGTTTGGAGAACTTCCACCAATGGCAGCTTTACTCGGCGACATATTCCTGAAATGCACAAATATCGAAAACAATGTATACTTATTAAGGATGAGATTATTCCTAATTCAAGTCTAGACTCGGAAGTCGAGGAATGTGCAACTGTGTCATTGAGATTAAACACAAAAGGCTAGTGTTTAATTCACTCAATGTTGGCTCTGATACCAACCTGTCACACCCCGATATTTCCACATATTACCGGTGGGCCCGGTGGGGAGTATCGTGACGTAGTTGATATCATCATAGACAATAATCACAGTTCAATGCACAGCGGAAGTCTAAAAGTAATAATATTACAATCCGATTCAAAATTAATATAAAATATTACTCATCGGAAGGTCAAATGATCCACAGGCGGATCAAAACAAAAGAAGTATTGTTCGACAGACTTAAAGTGATAAAAGCTTGCAAGGCTCTTTATTTAATCACTCAGGAGATCCAGCCCATTACGTCTAGTACCTGCACTTTAACCTTTTGAAAATACGTCAGTTTACACTGGTAAATACAATTAACTAACTCTTTTTGAAAAGAGTTTATGAAAATTGATTTAAATGCACGAGGCATAAATAAACTTTTTAAAAACTTGGGATAATAATTTAGAAATAATCTTGTAAAAGATTTACATGTTTGTCATGCGTTCAGTAGCCCGGGTTAGAAGTACCGGGTTAAAGATTAATAGACACACCACGTAATATAAACCCACGGCGAGTTATTGTGACAACCCTCATAATTACATGTATATGTACGATTAATTAATGTTAATAAAAGTGCTTGATGACTGTGTTGAATTACTTAACTGCTTTCTGATTGCTGCATCATACTTACATGTGCTTGTTAACATACTAGTCTTGTGCAGAAAATTGACTAAATAGTCCTGTATGCTTTCCTGAGTGTTGGGAATTAAAAGTGTTACAAAAAGATACATAAAAGACACTAAACGGAACAACTTAGCACTTTAACGAACCTGTATCTAACCGAACAACCGGACATTACCCGGGACACCAAAATATTGCAAGAAACGTGGTGATGGGTAAGTTTCTTCTGGATGATTTCTTTGTTACTGTTTTATTCGATTCGGGTGCCGATACTAGTTATGTGTCCTTAAAAGTTAGTCAAATGCTTAAGCGCACCCCGACACTTTTGACCACCAAACACGTGGTAGAGCTAGCAAACGGTAAAAGTTTAGAAGCAACACACATAGTTAAGGGTTGTAACCTCGTCTTAGCTGGTCAGACCTTCTCTATCGATCTTATCCCTATCGTACTTGGTAGTTTCGACGTCGTTATTGGGATGGATTGGTTATCTTATCAGCAAGCGGAAATTCTTTGCAACGAGAAGATTGTCTGCATCCCTCCTTCTGGTGAAGAACCCCTCGTGATTCGTGGCGACAAGAGTGGTGCTGTTGTGGGCATCATCTCTTTCCTTAAGGCCCAGAAGTGTTTGCGAAAGGGCCACACTGCCATTCTAGCTCTCGTTACTGACGCATCAATGGAAGAGAAGAGAATTAAAGACATTCCTATTGTACGCGACTTTCCTGAGGTATTTCCTAAGGAATTACCTGGTCTTCCGCCTCATCAACAAGTCTAGTTTCAAATCGAGCTAGCTCCTGGAGCAGCACCAATAGCTCATGCACCTTATCGTCTAGCTCCATCAGAACTTGAAGAACTGTCCACGCAACTACAAGAACTCTTGGAAAAGGGTTTCATACGTCCTAGCTCTTTGCCTTGGGGAGCTCCAGTGTTATTCGTGAAGAAGAAAGACGGTACCTTCAGAATGTGTATTGACTACCGCGAACTCAACAAGGTGACCGTGAAGAATCGTTATCCTCTTCCACGCATTTATGACTTATTCGACCAGTTGCAAGGGTCAAGTTTCTATTCCAAAATTAACCTGAGGTCAGGTTACCATCAACTGAGAGTCCGAGACGAGGATATCTCTAAAACAACATTCAGGACTCGTTATGGGCATTACGAGTTTCTGGTTATGCCTTTCGGATTGACGAACGCACCTGCGGTCTTCATGGATCTCATGAACCGAGTGTGCAAACCTTACCTAGATAAGTTTGTCATAGTTTTCATCGACGACATCCTGATCTATTCTAAGAGTCAGGAAGAACACGAGCAGCACCTGAGGCTTATTTTGGAACTTCTTCGAACAGAGCAGTTGTATGCCAAATTTTTGAAATGTGACTTCTGGCTTCGCGAAGTCCACTTTCTAGGCCACGTGGTAAACAAGGATGGGATTCATGTTGATCCATCCAAGGTTGACTCGATCAAGAACTGGCCTGCACCCTGTACACCAACAGAAATCTGCCAATTCTTGGGTTTGGCAGGCTACTACAGAAGATTCATCAAGGACTTCTCTAAGATTGCGCAACCTCTCACCTCGCTAACTCAGAAGGGTGTCACATATCGTTGGGGTGATGCACAGGAATCCGCATTTCAGCACTTGAAGGATAGACTTTGTAGCGCGCCTATCCTCTCATTGCCTGAGGGCACAGATGATTTTGTGGTTTATTGCGACGCTTCCATCCAAGGACTTGGTTGCGTGTTGATGCAACGTGACAAGGTCATTGCCTATGCATCGCGCCAACTTAAAGTTCACGAAAGGAACTACACTACGCACGACTTGGAGCTGGGATCAGTTGTTTTCGCACTTAAGATATGGAGACATTACCTGTACGGTACCAAGTGCACCATTTACACCGATCACAGGAGTCTCGAGCATATCTTAAGCAAAAGGAGTTAAACATGTGACAACGTCAATGGGTCGAGCTCTTGAATGATTACGAATGTGCGATCAAGTACCATCCAGGCAAAGCCAATGTTGTAGCCGACACCCTCAGTCGAAAGGATACTACCCCTAAATGTGTGCGAGCGTTACAACTTACCATCCAATCTAGTCTTCCTACCCAGATACGAGATGCTCAGGTTGAAGCGTTGAAAGCAGAAAACATCAGGGCTGAGTCCTTACGAGGATCGGGGAAACGGTAAGAATAAAAGGAAGACGGTGCCTACTATGTAAATGGGCGCATCTGGGTCCCAATTTACGGAAACTTAAGCGAGCTTGTGATGGATGAAGCGCACAAATCTCGTTACTCAGTACATCCTAGTTCGGATAAGATGTACCACGACTTAAAGACTACATACTGGTGGCCTAGCATGAAAGCCAATATAGCAACCTACGTCAGTAAATGTTTGACTTGTGCGAGAGTCAAGATTGAATATCAGAAACCATCAGGCCTACTCCAACAACCAGAGATCCTGACATGGAAATGGGAGCAAATTTTCATGGATTTCGTTACTGGCCTGCCTAGATCTCAACGCGGAAATGATACTATTTGGGTGATAGTGGATCGACTGACCAAGTCTACACATTTTCTGGCTATCAAGGAAACGGATAAGTTTTCTACTCTAGCAGACGTCTACCTAAAGGAAGTAGTATCAAGGCACGGAGTGCCAACCTCCATCATTTCTGATCGTGACTCACGTTTTACATCGGAATTGTGGCAAGCTATGCACAAGTCCTTTGGCTCTCGATTAGACATGAGTACGGCATATCATCCACAGACGGATGGGCAATCTAAACGCACCATCCAAACCCTTGAAGACATGCTTAGGGCATATGTAATCAACTTCGGTAATGGCTGGGAAAAATACCTCCCGTTAGTGGAGTTTTCGTATAACAACAGTTACCACACCAGTATCCAGGCCGCTCCATTCGAGGCATTGTACGGACGGAAGTGCCGATCACCTCTTTGTTGGGCAGAGGTTGGCGACAGTCAAATCACTGGCCCAGAACTTGTAGTAGATACGACTGAGAAGATTGCTCAGATACAACAACGAATGGCGGCAGCTCGTGACCGTCAGAAAAGCTACGCTGATAAGCGCAGGAAACCACTCGAATTCCAGGTTGGGGATCGAGTGCTACTCAAAGTCTCACCTTGGAAAGGTGTGGTTCGTTTTGGCAAACGAGGCAAACTCAATCCGCGTTATGTCGGACCGTTCGAAATCATTAAGAAAATTGGCAAAGTCGCTTACAAGTTGAATCTACCTGAAGAACTCAGCAGAGTTCACAACGTATTCCATGTGTCGAATCTGAAGAAGTGTCTGTCAGATGAGACCCTCATAGTTCCCTTAAAGGAGCTCACTATCGACGACCAGCTGCGATTCGTCGAGGAACCAGTAGAGATTACTGATCGAGATGTTAAGGTTCTCAAGCATACCAGAATACCTCTTGGTCGAGTTCGTTGGAACTCCCGTCGTGGCCCAGAGTGTACCTGGGAACGAGAAGACCAAATGAAACTCAAGTATCCCCAGTTGTTTAAGAAAAGTGCAACCACTACTGAGGCTGAAGCTACTGCAGAATTTCGGGACGAAATTCCAAACCAACGGGGGGATGATGTGACACCCCAGGAAAACCACGCAACTTAACTAGCTTCCTCAGTAACCACGCGCTAAATTTCAGGACGAAATTTTCTTAACAGGGGGAGAATGTGACAACCCTCATAATTACATGTATCCGTACGATTAATTAATGTTAATTAAAGTGCTTGATGATTGTGCTGAATTACTTAACTGCTTTCTGATTGCTGCATCATACTTACATGTGCTTGTTAACATACTAGTCTTGTGCAGAAAATTGACTAAATAGTCCTGTATGCTTTGCTGAGTGTTGGGAATTAAAAGTGTTACAAAAAGATACATAAAAGACACTAAATGGAACAAGTTAGCACTTTAACGAACCGGTATCTAACCGAACAACCGGACATTACCCGGGACACCAAAATATTGCAAGAAACATTGTTTAATTATCTCTTGACTAGTCATGATCCCCGAGCAACACCTGAGGTTTAAACAAGAAACATGAACATAAAGCTTTACATAAAGATGAAACATAATGAAATATTGCTAGTATGATGTTGTTGGGTGTATGTTGATGCTTGCTTGTTAATTACTAGAAATATGTTGTTGATCATTATATGAAACTTGTTAACTTATGATTAAAAAAACATGATTTAACAAGTAGGAGGTGATTAGGGGTTTACATAAAAGAATCACCTCCATATTAGACATGAACTTAGTGACAAAATGATTTCTTGTAAAATAACAAACAAAGTGATCTAGTAAATTTGTAGATCTAAAACTTGTGAATGATTTTCCTAAATAAACCAAGTTTAAAAGACGGTTTTTGAAAGATCATGATCCTTACACTATTTTTGGAAATAAAGTAAGTATATGGATACTAGTGACACATAAAAATGTTGTAAATAAATATTTTGGTAAAATATGTTCACAAGTTGTGAACGTCTAAAAATCCCGAGAATGAGTTATTAATTAAAGTAAACATACTTTGGAGGGTAACTAAACCCACTAAACGCCTTACCAAGTTACTACGCGTTTTTACGAAACATCAAGTTCATGTTGGTTTGTAAATGGAATAGTTTGCTCTTGGTAAATTGTTGTTGATTGTTTGAATGATTTTCGAAAAAGAAAATGATATGCTTATTATCTGTACCTTATTAGGACGTGCTTGATTTCTGATTATTAGAGTAACTAATCTAACCGAGCAAACCAAGGTGAGTTCACACACTTTCTAAGGCATGGGATTCCCGGTGGTTGGGAATGGGATTAAAGAATTAAAACGGAACCTACATATCCTCCTTGGGTAGGATATGTACCGCCATCCTCCATGGGTAGGATGCCAATACTAATCCTGCGTATTCTCCTTGGGTAGAATACGTACGTTCGTCCTCCTTGGGTAGGACAACAACCTTAAAACTTACTAGAAAAAACTCTATCATTAAGTCCCTCATTTTATATCGACTTAATCGCCGAGGCCAATGGCGAGTGGGTCATTAGTTAATAGCGCTATTAGGTTTAATAAACCTCACACCGTGCCAGTCAGACGGGCGTGTACTAATGGACTATGGCAAACTGTCAATGATGATAGACAATGACGTAGGGCACAACTAACTTTCGTTAGTAGTCGATATGGTAATGGTCTAGTGGTTCACATAGGGAAGCCCCCACAGATTATGGATATGGTTTGGGTAATAAAGAAGGAACTGGTTAACCTTATTTTCAACTATGGGGTAACCCCCATGGCAAGTGAGCCAGCAAAAGATAAACCATGTTTTCGGAAATAACTTAAAACTAAACAACCAACTGTGAACTCACTCAACTTTGTTGTTGACTCGTTGTTACATGCCTTACAGGTCGTTAGATGCTTATGGAGCTTGCACGAGGAGGAGGTCGTTGTGGGATACGGACTGTTATGTCCCGTGCTTAACATTTGAATTTTAAGAACTTATTAAACTTATGTTTTGGTTTTACGTACTATGCTTCCGCTGATTACTTAAACATGTTTGGTTTCTTTTGACCACCAATTATATTGGGTTTGGTTTTATTTACTTAATGGCATTGTTCAATGTGATTGGTGGCTGGATCCTGGTTATGTCACGCCTCCAAGCGGTGATGCTCCGCATGTGGATTTTGGGGGTGTGACAGTTATTCTCAACAGGCGGGTATATCTTTTTACATACGCACCGGCAGGTGTATGTCTACACCCCGTGCTTAAGTCGTGGCCATTTCAATGAATGAGCCAAGGATATCCAGGACACGGTCATTAACCCCCCAAAGGCTTAAAACAAACAAAACAGATTAAATGGGTTATCTCAATGTTTAACCATTATTCGATTAAAGATTCGACACCCGACCAAGCGGTATTATAACGTACCCCAAGCCCGTATAAGGGAAAATAAGTCAAAAGTATTTACCTGATCTGGAACGAAGTTTTAATAACCTTTTAGAATACTAACGGCCTTTATTTAAGTCTAAGACTTAGACCAGTTAGTGGGAAAGATACTATACGGTTCTAAACGCTAGATTAAGAGAAGACCGGAATAGAATGTGGTTTAGACCCGACAAGTTTTGATACTTGTATAATATGGGTAAACTAAACACATTCTGGAATTTGAGGATTTAATGATAAGGTTAAACCCGTTTCGGCTATTTTACGTAAACTAGTTACATAAACCAATCCGAACGCATAAATGCGTAACGGGTAACCAAATGAATTATATACAGGTCTCAAATGTTATTATGCTTAAAATATGTTAATACATCAGTAGGATGCTAACATATATGCCCAAAAAGTATTTAAAACCATTTTAAGTCCCGTAAGGGCATTTTGGTCATTTTAATGATTATAAAAGAGATTTTATAACAAACTGGAGTTCTGGTCTTTGGTAATCAGTAAAAATATTTATTTTATCTCACTACATCAGTAAGATATTACATATATGTGAGGTTTACCATTTATGGCCAAACTATGTCCCGAAAGGGCATTTTAGTCATTTCACATATGCTTTTAAGGACATTTTTGGAAGTCTGAGTTCATGACTTATCCCTACTGTAATTATATTAAAATTTGTTTAAAAATTCAGTAGGTAACAATTCTTAGATGTTAAATATGGTTTTAAACCATAATACGCACCTAATTAGCGTAAAACTCGCTAATTGACGATAATCAAAATGTTTATGTAAACCTGAGATTTTGATCAGTTTTAAATGCTCAAAATAACTCATTTCATGTAAAAAATTAGTAGGAAAAGGTTTGGCATTCAAATCATTTGTTAATCTCATTTTATGCAAAAGGGTATTATCGTCATTTACCGAATTACACAAGAACTCTATGATTTAATCAGATTATAATCTGAACAAAAATCTTAAAAATCCTTAAAAATAATATCTTAATAGTAGGTAATGAGTTTTGGTTCAAAATCCAAGTTTAAACATGTCTTATGCACGATATCGCAATTTAATTAATAAAAATCTTCTAATTACGATATCGAACATAAATTCTGTTTGAGACCAATAACTGATGTCAAATTTTTGGGACAAGTTTATGTATCAGTAGCAAAGGTTTTTGTCCTCTCACATTTCTAAGAATCTCGATTATATATCAAAAGGGCAATTTTGGCATTTATAAGCATAATAACAAACAAGAGCATATAATTCAAACCACTAAGGACCAAGCAATATAACTCCAGGGGTTTACACTACTATATAATATGGTCCTAATGGAAGCTTAAAACATGGGAGAATCAAGCTTGAACGGGTCAGAACTGAAAGTCAAGGCAAAAGTCAAGCTTTTGCGACTTTCGGTTATAAACTGACCTTAGACTGATAATTGTCGGGTTAAACCTGGTCAAACATGTTCTAATACTAATTACCAAGTCATTAGAATGTTAAAATACAATTTAGAACCTCTGTTTTATTAGTTTAATTCATTTTTAAACTTTCTGTCCAGTTTGACTTTTTGACTAACTAGTTTGACCCGACAATTAACTAGTCAAACAAAATAGTTAGGAGATGCCCTTTTAAGGGTTAATCACCTACCTTAATATGGTTCCATAACCACTTTCATTTCAGTCAGTGGCTGGACCATTTATGATTAAACCGAAAGTCAAAGCTTAATTACGATATGTTTGACTTTTCGGTTTTTAAGATAATAAAAATGGACTAAGCAGGGATTAAGCTCTTACACAAGGTCCTTGCTATCTTTTCTACCCTTCTAAGTCTTCTCCTAAGCTTGCTAGCTCTAGAGATGAGTTTAGAAGTTGTTGCAAGTGAATGTGCACTTGAACACTTGAAGTTATGGCCCTTTATATAGTAAAATCACATGCTATGAGATCAAAGCAGGTGTTATGGAGGCTTCTAGGATCACCCCAGGTGTCCTAGTGGTATTATAAGTCCATTAAATAACCCCTAGTATCGATTAGAATGAAGATAAGTCGGTTCTGAGCTGAAACTTGCAGCTGTCAACATTTTTTTGCGCTGGGCGTTTTTAGGCGGGCCGCGTAGGATCAGAAGGGGGCTTACGCGCCCCGCGTAAACCGGTTGTTCAGGTTAAAACATTTTAAAACTTGGCAGAATCTGTCCCTGGCCAATTAAAACCTTATACAACCTCATTTTTGACATATAAGGCCCTTGTAGTTAATTTGTAGCGGCTCAAGGAAGTATAATCAAACTTCGTTAGGCTCGATTTTGTTAAATATCACTGTAAACACAAGTTTCATCATATTGACACTTTTCACCCTTGAATATTTCGAAGCCTCGGGTTCGTTATAAGGTCACTCAGAGGTAAGAATTAACATGTTGACACGTTTAACCCCTGTAGTTTTATAATCTTCCAATTATTTTCACAAACGGCTTCTTATATCCAATTAATCACTCGTTTAAGAATATATTCTCCGAGTATGGTCATTCAGAGGCACAAGTTTGGCATGTTGACACTTTTAGTCCCTTCGCATACATATTTTCACCGTTTGTCAACTTTAGTCTTTCAAACTCAATCTTTCACATATTTATAGTTTAGGACACGTGTCTTTACATAATTGGACACGTTTTTACGTGGTGTTACAGTCATTCAGCATTCTTCTACGACACTTATAGAGGAAACTTCTCCTAGTGTTGTAGATGGCGTGTGCAGTGTCTCTACTCGTACCTCATGTTCCATCCCTTGAGTGCGTCGGCTATCAGGTTTTCCCTCTATGAATGTGTGTCAGGCTCAAGCTATTAAACAGGGCCATCAGACTTTTCGCTTTAGCTAGATATTTTGCCATGGATTCGTCTAGAGCTTCATACGTTTCATTATTTGGTTATTAACCAATAATGAGTCCACATATGTGTCCACACTTGTGGCACCCATAGCGTGTGCCATACGCAAGCCCGCCAATAGCGCCTCATATTCAGACTCGTTGTTTGAACAATCGAACTCGAATTTCAGGGCATACATTAACTTGACGCCCTCCGGGCTAATTAACATGAGGCTTGCTCCCGCCCCCTTACCACTGGACGACCCATCAGTGTAGAGCTTCCAGGTTTTCCTGGTAGTACTGGATTCAGGAGCCTACCCCCTAGATATGTTCCCCTTCCGGAATTTTAGCTAGAAAGTCGGCCAATACTTGACCCTTAATGGATGTTCTCTTTCGATACTCAACGTCTAATGCTCCAAGTTCAATGGCTCACTTTGCTAGCCGTCCCGAAATTTCAGGCTTATTAAAGATTCAATGTAGCGGGTAATTGGTCAACACCTGAACTTTGTGGCCCTGAAAATACCTCCTGAGACGCCGAGAGGTATGGACTAACGCCAACATCAATTTTTCCAACGTTAGGTACCAGGTTTCTAGATTTCCAGCACCCTACTGACATAGTAGATTTGCATTTGCCGCCCTCCCTGCTCTACCATGAGAACTGCACTGACTGCGTAATGAGCCTTGGAAAAGTACATCTTTAATGTTTCTTCCGGTTTTGGGGCAGTCAAAGTCGGTAGGTGAGCCAGAAAACGCTTTATCTCTTTCAGTGCCTCTTCCGCTTCCGTCGTCCATCTAAGGTTGTTCTTGTTCAAACAACCCTTTAGCGTTTTTATGAAAGATAGTGATCGTTCAAGTATTTTGACAGGAATCTGTTGATTGCTACCAACCTACCATTGAGCATTTGAGCTTTGTTAGGCGTTCGCAGAGAGGGCATGCTAGTGATTACCATTACCTTCTCTGGGTTTGCTTTAAAACCGTCGTGTGTGACGACCACTCTGAGAAACTTATATTCTTCTACTCCAAATGATCACTTCTTTGGATTGAGCTTAATGTTGTATTTCTCAGTGTTCGAAATGTTTCTTCAATGTCTCTTAGCATGATCTTTTCCTCTTTTCTTTTGATCACCAAATCATCCACTTATACTTCTAGATTTCGCCCAATCTGTTTGGCGAAAGCCTTGTCCATCAGCCTTTGATACGTTTCCCCAGCATTTCGTAATTCAAAAGACCTTTTTGTATAACAGAAAACCCCAATGTCAGTATGGAAAGACATTTTTTCTTCGTCCTCCTCCGCCACCTGGATCTGATACTACCATTTGTAGGGATCCAACAAATACTTGAAGCGAAACAGACCAAAGAATCGACTTTAAAATCTATTTCTGGGAGTGGATATGCATCTTTAGGGCACACCTTGTTCAGATCTTTATAGTCGACGCACATCCTCCATGTGCCATCGGTTTTCTTCACCATGACTGGATTCGCCACCCAAGTGTGGTAGCTTGTTTCGCGCAATATTCCTGCTTCAGTCAACTTTTGAACCTCTTTCACTATTACTGTCTTTCTGTCACGGGCCATGCTCCGCTTTCTCTGAGCAACAGGCTTGATTCCTGAAAGTGTGGATAAGCGATGTTCCGCCCGATCATGGGGTATGCCGGTCATGTCACAATGTTCAAAGGAGAAAATGTCCATGTTGTTACGGAGTAATACCATGAGGCTGTCATTTATATCGGGAGAGAGGGTATCACCTATGGTGACCATCTGATCCGGGTGTTCAACACTTACCACCTACATTTCAAGTCCAATTACTCCAGTTGGGCTTGTCTACACCTTTTTGTATCCATGACATCGCCCACGTGGTCACGATGCACTGTCGCCGCCCCCCTTGGGGTTGGGAATTTCATGAACCCTCGCGCTGTGGAGATAATGGCATCTATTTTACCCAAACTATATCGCCCAATGATGACGTTATAATGGGAGTCCGCCCTGACTAACAGGAATAGAATAACAATAGTTCTTTCATACGACGCCCTGCTGAAAGTAACTGGGAACATTATCTACCTGATCGGGTCCACCTTTTCTCCAGTAAAACCTCTGATAGGGGCGTGGACTGGTTTCAGAAGGGCTATGTCTTCTCTCTGCATACGATTGTAACAATGTTCATAGATGATAACTTTCAAACTCCCCGTGTCTATCAGGATTCTTCTCCTATTATAATCACCTACTACGGTAGTGATAATGAGAGGGTCGGTGCTAAGGTAGGTATCCCGTTGTCTGGGTCCCACATATCCACCAACATCCACGGTTCCAATATTTTGATGCCTCGCTTTGTTCCCCATCTGTCTTAAACATACACCATGTTCATGTCCTGCTGCCTTTTTCCTGCTTTAGCGACTTCGTCTTTAACAGGCAGGGGACCTTGTTTGATGTCTTTGACCAAGGGCCAACTTCCCTGATTTTACGTAATATTCAATTTTCTTTTTTAACTAGAAATATTCATTGATGTTATGCCCCCGCCCCTTCTGGTACAGTATTTTGAGGAATCCTTTCTCAGTGAGTCATTCAAAGGTTTAGGCGGGTTGAGCTTAAGGTTTTCCGAAGCCAGGATCTCTGCATGTGTCTTTCTTAGCGCAGAAAAATCTGGTTTAACCTTACTTGGGGAGTATTCTGTCCTCCCAGATGTACCCCTCGGCCTATCATATCTCCCCTGTGACTCAGTATTGCTCCCCTTGAAAACCTACCACTCTTGCTTTTAATCTTTCCACCGTGGCGGTCTGTCTCATCGGGCCCTCTATAAGAGTCCTTTTTCTTGTTAGCTGCATGGCTTGCGATTATTGATTTCTCCTGACGCACATATACCTTGGTGAACTTCATGATTTCTTCTATTATATCAGGAACCTTGTTCTTATCATAGAGTTTCCTGAGCAGCTCGTCATCATTAATACCTTGTAGGAAAGCCCCACATGATAAATCCTACGTTAGCCCAGGGATTGCTATGCTTTCCTTGTTGAACCTTGCCAGGAAATTATCCACAGTTTCGTTTTCCCGTCGTCGTATATGCAACACCTCATTTCTATCCTTGGTGTGTCTTTGTTGTTGCCTAAACTGTTGTGAGAAATTTGTTATTAACTCGTCAAAACTGTTAATCCCTCCGATTGGCAAGCTATCCCACCACACACGAGTTGCGCCCACCAGGGTTTTCACAATCATTTTATGCTACAGGGGCATTGGCCATAGAGCCACTTCCCCTGCACTTCAAAAGAGATTGATGTGATCGGTCACTTGTCCCGTCATACTTGCCTACTGTTGGCGGCATCTTCGGCTTATCTTTTATTGGCGTTTCTGCTATTCGTCTGGAAAATTTTGACTTATAAGTGACATCCGCCGGATTATAAGGCATAGTTAATTCATCTTCATCCAAGTTAATGGGCTCTGTTATTGGTGAGCCCTGATTCACATGAGCGCGGCCACTTGTGTGACCGGTGAGGGTCCAGTTTGAGTATAATTAAGTCGCTGTCTCACCTGAGAGACATTACCCTTGGGTGTAACACCTCATAAAATCGTGTCCAATGATGTGTTGACACGTGTCCTTAACCCTAATTATGTCAAACGTTGACTAAGAAGGACTATTGTTTCTAAACAGTTAAAAGATGTATGTGGAGGGACTAAAAGTGTCAACATGCTTAAACAAAACCTCTGAATGACCTTTTTACGGTATCCGTATTTTTTTAACGAGCCACTTGTCGAACGTACGAAACCGTTTGTGATTTAAATCAAAAGTTTGTGAATTGAAGGTTAAAAGCGTCAACATGTTAATTGTACCTTTGAGTGACCTTTTAACGAACTCGGAGCCTAATTATGTTTGGTCATACACCCGGGTGTGCCTAATACTGACTTAGAAGGGCCAATTGTGTTAAAAATGAAAGTATAAACAAGTTTTGGTGGCAAAGGACTAAAACTGCCAAATTTTAAAAATGTTTTGCTGAGTTTGGGTGGCCTCGCGGGCCGCGAGCCCCTAAGTCTTTTCCGGTCGCGTGGTGCGATGGAGTGAGCTGGGCAGAAAGTTAAGGACAGCTGCCTTATTCTTCCTTGATCACCACACAAACAACCAATACTCACAAGAATCGAAACCATGAGCTCAATCACTGACCTGGAGTGATCTTGGAACCCCTCTAACACCTGGCTTGATCCTATGTTACAAGCTTCAAGTATAAATAGAGGTGTTCATCACCCAAAATTTCTTGCACCTTCTAAAAATCACTCTTCTCACTCTATTGGAGATTCCCAGCTGAAGGGAGACTCTACCTCAGTTATAATTTTGAGCTAGGACCCTTTGTAAGTGTCCCTAACTACTGCTTTTCATTTCATAGGGTTTTCAATGCCAAAAGTCAAGCTTTTTCGATAAAAGCTTTGACTTTTGGTTTAGACCTAAATGGTCCAGCTATTGTTCGAGGTAAACATGGCTACGTGATCGTAATTAGGTAGGTGTTAATCCCTCAAAAGGACACCTCCTAAGAATCATGTTTGCTTGGTCACTTGACGGGTCAAAGTTATTTAAATTAAAACGTCAAAGGATCAGTTTTTAAAATAATTCAAATCTGACAATGTAAGTGTTATAAAATATGTTTTATCACTTTAATAACTTGGTAATAATTTTTAGAACATGTGTAAACATGTTCAGCCCGTCAATTCCAGGTTTAGGGTCGGTTCGCAACCGAAAGTCGCGAAGTTTGACTTCTGCTTTGACTTTCGATTCTGACCCGAATTAGATTAGTTTCATTCTGTTTTAAGGATTCCATTATGACCATATCATATTGTAGTATAACCCTCTGAGGTTATATTACATGGTCATATAGTAATCTGAGTTTATTTTGCAAGTTTCGTTATTATGCTTAATTTTGACTAAAATGCCCTTTTGTTTAAAAATAAGGTTTTTAACATAAATGAGCATGAAATTGAATTAGGTACTAATATGTTAACTTGTTTAACATATTTTGATGTTAATATTCTAGTCATGAACTGAGTTTGCATAAATTATCATAAACTATGCTTTTTAAAAGACCAAAATGCCCTTTTGACATAAAAAATGGTTTTAAGCATAATTTCTTGGCAAAACTCATTACCTACCGATGTGATATCATAATTAGGATTATTTGGGATGTTAAGTCAGTTTATATTCTTAGTTTAACTTCAAGTTCTTGTTAAATGTTCTTAAATGATGATAATGCCCTTATCGCACCATTCGGTTTTAAGCATAGAGTCGCATGCGTGGGGGACCATCAAGTAGTGCAGGACCGTCACATCAACGATTCCCATCAGCATCATTCGGTTCGGATCCTTATGAAGATTGGAGACATTCCATGGAACCTGCAAGGCGCTCTGTTTCTTTAAGCACTTCGCCTTCATACCATCATTCATTTGGGCCTCAACATTCACATGAGTCCCACCATTCTCATCACTCTCAGTCACAAGGGCATTTTGACCCGAATGACTACATTAACACCCCTCCCACTGGTCATAACCAGTTGGAGCTTAAGGAGCACCATGATGAGAATCAAGACATGGATGTGGACGAAGATCCAGATCCGATCATGCCACCTTCAGGGTCGCCTATGCACCCCATTGAAATTTCAAGTGGTTCCGCTTCTTACGCGGGATCGCCATATCAGGGCCCCGACGAATGGGCCGAATGGTGGAGTCAATATAAGTGGGAGTATACTCCTTCTTATCATAACACTCCACCACAGTAGCATCAAGCGTTGGAACAACTGCCACCACCGCCACCACCAATGGAGGAACAACCACCTCCACCACCTCCAGAACCATCAAGAAGGAGAAGAAGCGCATGTATATCAGTGTGTGGGGCCCACATTTTAGTTCTCCCCATGCTTCAACCACTTATCCCCCTATCCCCGAGGCTCCCCAAATGGGAGGACCCTCAAATCCTGCGACGGTGATTGATACTACACCAGCTACTTTTGCGCAACCACCGCCGCCCGTGGGTTTTGAAAACCCAATCCCCACATACCGAGCTACAACTGGGTATAATCCTTTTAACCCATCGATGCATATGGGTTACAACTATCAGGCGCCTTCGTACGATCCCTACACTGAAGCGATCGTACATAATGCTTTATATCCTTCCCCTTTTCCGCCTGCTTACCTAACTGGATATCCAACTTATGGGTACCAGTATCATGCTCATCCACAACTCCAACCACAACCAAAAAAACAACTAGAGGTCTTAACTCAGGCCTTGGGAAGGGTGGACGACGTACAGCGTCGAGTGGATAGGAGCGAGAGGAAAACAAGTAAGTTCTTTAAGAAACTTACAAAGTTGATTAAAGGAAAGAAGGATGAGGATTGAAAACTTTATTTTATTTGTATTGTACTGTTATTTCAATTAAGTAACTACGTGGACACTTTATTTCAGTATTTAGTCCCTGCGTGTGTCACACCCCAACCGATGTCAGAAACATCGGGGTGCGGCACTAGGCGAACCAGATTGCTCAAGAGAATCCATAACAACTATTTAAATGGCAATATTTAAACGGTTAATTGTCCCATACCAATCATCAATATCCCACAAACAATTATTACAGATAGAGAGTCTCAAGAACAAAACAAGTCCGACAACCTAGATTTCTACTTGTGCAGTTTCTAGACTGCCTATCTTGATTTCCAGCAAACATAGCAAGCAAAGCATCCTAATCATCCTGTCACATACGTTAAAATAAAGTTAGTACACAGAGTGTAAATGTGAGTACACAAGTTTGTATAGCATATAGTATAGCGAAAGCGTTTACGCATAACCAGCATGTAACACATAGAAATGGGAAGCAAGTAAGCTATAGACAATGAAGTATGCAACCGACATGACTGCGAGTTGTAGAATGCGCAACACATTATCACCACTCTGACCATGTGAAGTAAAGCCCTTAACAACCCCTGTCCATGACAGGTGCTGAGTCCAAACTATAGCACTATCGTTGCTAAGGTGTTAGACAAACAATCACTGTGTAAACATAGCATACAAGCATTCATCGAGTCACGTATAACATGCGAGAGCGGTTAACGTTAAAAGTGTTTGCGTTGTGTGTTCGATGTGATTTAATATAGAACGTATGTAACACCCAAAGTGCGTTTAAAGAAAATGGGTTCGAGTATACTCACAGTATGTTTTTAACAGATAAACACAATCTTGGATTGAAGGGAGTGCGTGGAGATTAGCCTGATCATAGAACGATAGCGTAAGCATTGAAAAGCGTGAAAAAACAGAATGAGTGTCGAATGATGAGTCGGTCGGATGGTCATCCGGACGGATGATCATTCGGACGGTTGGTCATTCGATGGGGTGAGAGTGTTTGTAAATCGTTTTGAAACTTTTGAAGTTTTCGTTGTAGTATAGATTAAGTCATTCGATCGTATGGCTATTCGATTGAAAGTGATATTCTTTGAAGTTTTGATCAAATTGTTTAAGTGTTGAAAGTTGTAAAGAGCAAGTCACCTGGTCGGATAGTCATTCGATCGGATGGTCATCTGATCGTATGGCTATTTGATTGGGTGATCTGATTGTTTGAAAATTTTGTAAAATCTTCTAAGTTAAAAAGTTTTGAATTTTAACGGAGACGGCGTGATGACACGTCGAACAACGGAAATCCACACCAAGTCCAGCTCATTCTATCGGATGGGAATCACCCCATTATATCAGAAAAACTGTTCTTGATGGAACTTCATGTTTAACTTGTGAATCGGTCGTCTCTCTAGTGGAAATCCGTTTTCAGACCGGTTCTCAACTAGGGAATGAGTAAAAAGTCTGAGTGAATCTAGATTCCATAGGTTTTTGAGCAAAAGAGTGAAGAAATGTTGAAGAAAAGTTTGAATCTATGAAGTAGTGTTGAAATCCAGTTGGGATTTATGGTAAATCGTGTAGAAATCCTTTAGATCTGAACAAATCTTGATGAGATGATGCCATACCACAGTTTTCATAAGAAACCATGATGACGTCACCTTCAAGTAGTCCAAACCGGGTGATTTCATGGTGAAAACATAAGATTTGATGGGGAAAATGATGAGAAAGTGTGTAATGATGAGGAAAGTACAAGATTTAGGAAGAAAACTTACGAAAATAGCCTTGAATCGAAGAAATGTGCTTGAAAGCGAGCTGAGAGCGAGTTGGTCGGATAGGGCTGTCACATCAGTGAACAGTGATGTGACATGTGAGTATTTATAGTGTGAGAGAGTTAAGGCGGTGTAAGTGAGTGCGAGGGTTGGATGGCCAGTCGATCGGATGGTCATCCGGACGGATGGCCATTCGATTGAATAGTCATTCGATCAGACGGCTTGTGCGAGTTGGTTTTCCGACTTTCGTTTCATACGTTAAGTGTTGCGTTGCGCTGCGTTTGAGTGAGCTGCGAGTAAGCGTTGCAATGAGATAACCACATAACATTAAACCAGTAGTTACACAAATAACATAACACATAATATGCATAAAAGTAAATCTGCGTTCCGAGTTGCGATGAGATTGCGTTGCGATAGAGTCGCGATTGCGTTTGCGAATCACATCCCAAAACATATATAAGGAACACACAAGTAAAGCACATAATAACACACACATAGAACAATACCAATAGCTGCGTTTCGAGTTTGCGTTGCGATTGCGATGTGATAGCGTTTAGTATAAACATGTGATGATAAAATGCATTTAAATAGCATGCGTTGTTATTTGCATTTTGAATAAGCATTGTGAATGCGTTGTGAAACAAAGTTAAAAATATACTGTTTAATTTAGTCGACCCATAGCGATAATAGAAATCTCGAGAGTACCAGTTTATTAAGCAATAATTAAGCAAGAAATAACAGATCTGAGTAATGTCACGTCTTGACTTTGACTTGAAAAGTCAGGTTTTTTATAGCGTCCCCTACTTTAGGGAATTTCGACCCGAAATTAAGGCGCGGGCATAACGAAGAGATGTGGATATTTAGCTTTCATATCACTTTCGAGTTCCCAGGTGAACTCGGCGCCACGTTTGCCTTCCCAGCTAACCTTCACTATAGGAATGCGTGAGGGTCAGAGTTTATTGGTCTCTCGGTACATGATTTCTACTGGCTTTTCCACGAAGTGTAATGTTTCGTCCACTTGCAAATCCTCGAGAGGGACATGCAAATTCCCTTCGGCTAGACACTTTTTGAGGTTCGAAACGTGGAAAGTCAGATGTACGTTGCTGAGTTCCTCTGGTAATTCGAGTCGGTAGGTCACTTTGCTAATTCTTTCCAGAATCTTAAAGGGTCCAACGTATCTAGGCGCTAGCTTTCCTTTCTTGCCGAATCAGACCACCCCCTTCCAAAGTGAAACCTTTAGGAGTACGTGATCTCCGACTTCGAACTCAAGGGGCTTGCGGCGTTTATCGGCGTAACTCTTTTTATGACTCCGATCTTTCAAGAGATTATCTTGTATCTGGAGGATCTTGTTAGTCGTTTCTTGTGATAACCGTGCCACACAATAGGCGATCGACATTTTCTTCCATATAATGCCTCAAAGGGTGCCATTTGAATGCTAGAGTGATAACTGTTATTGTACGAGAATTCAACTAAAGGTAAATGTGAATCCCAATTAGCACCAAAATCTATAACGCACGAACGAAACATGTCTTCAAGGGTGCAAATCGTGCGTTCAGTCTGACCGTCGGTCTGGGGATGGAATGCGGTACTGAGATTGAGAGTAGTACCTAGAGCGGATTGAAAAGTTTCCCAAAGGCGTGAGGTAAATCGACCATTGCGGTCAGAGATGATGTTATGAGGTGTCCCATGTCGACAAATTACTTCGTCGGTATAGATTCGTGCTAATCGTTCTACCTTAAAGTCTTCTCGTATCGGTAGAAAGTGGGCAGATTTCGTAAGACGATCAACGATAACCCAAATACTATCGTGACCTGATGGCGTGCGTGGGAGTTTTGTAATGAAATCCATAACTATACTCTCCCATTTCCACATCGGGATCTCGGGTTGTTCGAGTAAGCCTGAGGGTCGTTGATGTTCAGCCTTGACCTTCGAACAAGTCAAGCATTTCGAGACATAGAGAGCGATATCCTTCTTCATTCTTGGCCACCAATACCTGGCACGGAGGTCCTGGTACATCTTATCGGCACCAGAATGAATGGAATATCGAGATTTGTGGGCTTCAATCAGCAATATCCCCCGCAAGTTATTGCGATTGGGTATCCAAATGCGATCGAGATAGTGAAAGATACCATTTGGTTTGTTCACTAGTTGGTTTTCGGTTCCAAGAATTCGTTCTTCCTTCAAAGTGTGTTCGGTAAAACAGGCATGTTGAGCGTCGCGAGTGAGAGCTTCGAGGTCGTGTTGGGCTTGTACATTACGAACACTATATAAATAGCTTCGTCGGCTAAGAGCGTCGGCAACAACGTTTGCCTTGCCTGGGTGGTTGCGAATCTCACAGTAGTAGTCGTTGAGAAGTTCAACCCATCTGTGTTGGCGCATATTCAGCTCTTTCTGGTTCAAGATGTGTTGTAGGCTCTTATGGTCGGTGAAGACCATATACTTGGTACCGTAAAGGTAGTGTCGCCAAATCTTCAGCGCAAAAACAACTGCACCGAGTTTGAGATCGTGGGTCGTGTAGTTCTTCTCATGGACTTTGAGCAGTCGAGAGGCGTACGCGATAACCTTGTCACGTTGCATGAGAACACAACCAAGACCTAGGTTAAAGGCATCGCAATAGACTACAAAGTCGTCATTTCCATCAGGAAGTGCGAGTATGGGAGCGTTGCAAAGCATACACTTTAGAGTTTGAAAGGCTTCCTCTTGTTCGGTTCCCCAAACAAAAGTCTTGTCTTTATGCGTGAGAGGGGTGCGAGGGACAACGATCTTAGAGAAATCAGCGATAAATCAACGGTAATAACCCGCCAATCCGAGAAAAGAACGAACTTCGGACGGGGTTTTCGGTGTAATCCAACTCTTAACTGCTTCAATCTTCGCGGGATCGACGTGAATAGCTTGACTATTAACGATGTGACTGAGGAATTGAACCTCCTCGAGCCAAAATTCACATTTGGAGAACTTGGCGTATAGGCGATTCCCTTGGAGAAGCTCGAGAACCAAAGGGAGATGTTGCGCGTGTTCGGATTTCGACTTCGAATTGATAAGGATATCATCGATAAACACGATGACGAAGCGGTCGAGAAAGGGTTTACACACGCGATTCATCAAATCCATGAAAACCGCGGGTGCGTTGGTTAGACCAAAGGGCATAACGACAAATTCATAATGGACGTAGCGGGTTTGAAAAACGGTTTTAGGGATATCTTCCTCCTGAATTCGTAGCTGATGATAACCAGAGCGTAAATCGATCTTAGAAAAACACGTAGCGCCTTGCAATTGATCAAATAAATCGTCGATTCGGGGTAAAGGATAGTGATTCTTGATAGCAAGCTTGTTGAGTTCCCTATAATCGATGCACATTCAGAACGATCCATCCTTCTTTTTCACGAAAAGGACAGGTGCACCCCATGGAGATGTGCTAGGGCGTATGAAGCCTTTATCAAGTAATTCCTGGAGTTGACTAGAAAGTTCATGCATTTCGGAAGGAGCGAGGAGATAAGGGGCTTTAGCGACTGAGTTAGCTCTAGGAATGAGGTCGATATAATAATCAATATCACGACTCGGAGGTAGACCAGGTAAATCGTCAGGAAAGACATTAGGAAAATCACGAACCACAAGTACCTTTGCCATTGCCTTCTTTTCCTTTTCCTTCTCCGCTACTATGATGTGTGCCAAGAAAGCCATGTATTCCTTTCGGAGATACTTGCTTGCTTGTATGCACGACATGAGTTTCAGTTCCTTTGAAGATGCTTCGCCATAGACACAGAGTTGATCACCGTTTGAAAGAGAGAAATGGATAATCTTTTCGAAACAAACTATTTCAGCATGATTTTCACAAAGAAATCCATGCCTACTATGATATCGAAACTATCAAGTTGCATCAGAATGAGATCGATCGGGAAGACGTGATTGTTGAGTTCGAGAGTATAATCACGGAGAACGGAACTAACGATGACGGTTCTTCCGATGGCAATTTCTACGTTGAACGTCGTTGGGAGGTTAGCGCGTTTACGGTTTAGGAGCCTTTCGAATTCAAACGACACAAAACAGTTATCGGCTCCAGTATCAAATAAACACAAAGCATAAATACCGTTAACAAGAAACGTACCATTGACAACATTGTTGTCAGTCTGAGCCTGGCGGACATTGATGTTGAAGGCTCTTCTGTGGGCTGCTTGTTGTTGTGTTTGTTGCTGCTGCTGCTATTGTTGTTGCTGTTGCTGCTACTGCGGTGGTTGCTGCAGCTCTTGCTTCACCACACGGTTCAGGCAGACATTTGCAAAATGATTCGGGTCACCACAAGAGTAGCAAGCTCGTGCATGAGTAGCGGGAGCAGGAGCTGCTTGGTTACCCTAGGGAGCGGGGAGTGGTGCTGGTAGTGCTGGAGGAGCTTGAGCTTGGGCTTGCTGACAAGGGCCAGTGCGACAGTTCGCTGTGAAATGTCCATAGATGTTGCAGTAGACACTGAAACGGCAAGCTATCCCAGCTGGGTGATGATAGGTGCAAGTAGGGCACAGAGGATGAGGACCAGTGTACGCATGCTTAGCAGGCGGTGTGTTGGTCACGAGTGCTGCGACTTGACAGTTTTGGTTCTGGTTGGGTTGGACGGAAAAAGCGTTGAGAGGAGCGGTAGTTGCAACACATTTCTTGTTGTTGTTACCCTTGCGTTTGCGTGCTTGAGGTGATGACTTCGAAAATTGAGGTGCGGTGGGTTCAGTAGCGGGGGTAGTGATGCGGGTTGGTGTGTATATGGATTTAAGTATATTTTTAAGCCCTTTTTACACGTTAGTCAAGTTTTAAATTTATAAAACATGATATTTTACTAACACCAAACACACATATGGGCAAGTGCACCCATCGTGAGCGTAGTATAGTGTTGGTAAGATACCGAGGTCGTCCAAGGACACAAGAGCTTTTAGTACCGGTTTATCCTCAACGTCTAATCAAATCAAAAATTTAGAAAAAGGTTTTAGACTAAAAAAATAAAAACTAACTAAAATGCTGAAAAATAAAATAAAAACAGATAGACAAGATGAATCACTTGGCTCCGACTCGTGTTTAGTGTAACCTTTGATTATTTCCGCACTTTTGCACTTTTTAAGAGATTATCTTAGTTATTGTAGTAGGCCCCTCTTTTGAAGGTGACGTTACCTTCAACCCAGTAGTTTGAGTCAGCAAGGATACAATCCTAAAGGGTCGGATTATTGAAAGAAAGATAATTAATTAAGTTATTAATGCATATTATGGTAGGCCCCTCTTTTGAAGGTGACATTACCCTCGGCTAAGTAGTCTGAGTCAGCAGGGATACAGTCCTAAGTAGCCGGGTTAAAGTATTAATTGTAGCTTACATATGAGGGGATCAAAGAGTTTGGGCCCCCGCCATCCAATACCGTTAAGTATTGAAGGAGGTCCTACTAAATTTGACCCAGGTCCTTGCAGGATCTTTACACTGAACAAGGCAAGACTCTTACCAACCGTTCCCTTAACCCCTGACCAGGTAGCCAACATACCTCCATATAGACCGTGGAGATATGAATGGTGAAAATCTTTTATTTTATATAGACAGTAAAATAATGCCAAGACACCAAGGACAAACGATATGGAAAAATCACCTTCAACATAAGAAACTAGTTATTAAAGTCATTAATACATAACCAAGTAAAAAGTGCGAAAAGATTAAAAATAAAAAGTATTACACTAGACACTTTGTCTTCACCAAGTGATGTAAGAGACTTAGGCAAACATGGCCTTGATTGTCAAGAACTCTTACGATCAATCTTGGATCCCGATACGACTAACACACTCTATGATGGACAATGGATGATGGTGGTGGATGATGGTGTTATGGTGGTGGTGGGTGGTGGGTGAAGTGTGAGAGAGGTGGTGTGCCAAGGGATGGGTTGCAATTGAGCCAAGCACCCCTATTTATAGGCTGAACAGAAGCTCGGGCACGGCCCCGTGTCCATTGGGCACTGCCTCGTGTCCACATCCTTATCTTTCTTCATTAATTGCAGTTTGTCTGCATCAGTTGACCACGCCCCCGTGTCCACTGGGCACGCCCCCGTGTGCAGAAGCAAATCTGTACTATCAAGATTTCCCCAGATCCTGCGAATCTTAGAGTTGACCACGGCCCCGTGTCCGCTGAGCACGACCCCGTGGTGGGTGATAGAAGCTTCTACAGCTTTGTCTTTTGTGCTGGCACTTGGGCACGCCCCCGTGTTCACTGAGCACGGGGCGTGTTCAGCCTTCTCTTTTCTTGATTTTGCTTGGGAAGATGCTGTCGGGGGGTCGGGCATGCCACGTTTGTTCCTTTTCTTGTATTTATGTTAGATTTAGCTGTCTTTTTGCTTCTTTTGTTAATTTGAGCTCATTTAATCCTGAAAATACAAAAGGAAGACAAAAGCACACTTTTTCCAACATTAGTACTAAAAAAGGGTTAGTTTTATGCCACAATTGATGAAATTTATATGTTGCATTTTGTGCACATCAAATACCCCCACACTTGAATCTTTGCTTGTCCTCAATCAAAACTCTTTATAATGTGTCTTTTCACTCCCAAATGGAATTGTAGAAGAGAAAGTTTTTGGGCTTGTATAGAGTGTCGGGATTTCCAAGATTCTTTATTAAGTTTTATTTCTATTTATTTACAATCCTATTCGTCATGATTTATTTAAAACATTACATAAGATAAATTACTTATTAGGGCATAACATGCCTTTTTAAAATTTCATTTATATACAAGTTCACATACCTCACGGGGATCACTCAACACTCGGCCGAAAATGTATTTTAGTGAATCACTCGAGAGCGGCATGGAACTTACTCTTACCATAGGCTTGCCAAGCAATCAATCCTCCTCCTTTTTAACTATACACCTTTGTAAATATCAAGAGGACTTTTTGGGTGAAGGGTTAGGCTTGGGTTAAAGGTAGGTGGTTGGGTTAGTGGTTAGTAAAAGGGCGAAAAGCGTAAAAAGCGTCGGTTTTCGTAAGACTTTTTATTTTTGCAAATTCTTTTTATTTTTTATTTTGATGAAGCCTTTATTCAAACAAAGTTATTTTTGATAAACTTGTTTGTTTATTTCTCTTTTGCTTCATCAACAACATTTTTTTTTGAAAAGTCATACGGAAAACCGAGCTTGTTACTAAAACAAAGGGTTAAAAATAAAAAAAGGTTTTGGTGGATGAAAAGGGGTGTTTGAAATGAAAAGGTTTAGGCTCAATGGGGTTAACTAGGGGTGTTTTGGGTAGGTGGTAGAAAAAAGAAAAATAATGGTGTAGAAATAAAAAGGGGTTAGTCCTAATGCCTCCATCATTTACTTACTCGGGTTTAAGTTGGTAAGGACCGGGAATGCATTGTCATGGCAAGTTCTAGAGTCGTAAGAACCAAGCGGCTATTCACACAAGAAACGAAAAATGAGCATTTAGTTTAAAGATATATATTTGTATGCTCAATAAAGGCTCAAAACTCACTTTTGTGGGAATGGGTTTTTATGTGATCAAGTATATATAATCAAATTTTAACTAAGTTTGTCATGTCGTTTCATAATTTTCTTATGTTGGTTCTTTTTATCACGACGCTATCGGTTGTAAATTTGTAAAAATATAACCTTTTTAGAACTTGAATTTCCCGAGTTAAACCTAGACAAGTAAAAAAATGAAAATTTTTGAAAAAATTTGGGGTGATTAGCTGTAACACCTCGAAAATTCACGTCCTATAATGTGTTGACACGTGTCATAAGTTTGAACGTGTGAAAGAATGTTATAAAAGGATTTAAAGTTGACAATCATGGAAAGTATGTGAATATACGAGTTCTAAATGTCAACAGTGAATAAATGTATTGTACATTAACCCTACATGGTGCTCATACCTTCAAACGAATAAATCATGGATCATACGAAGCTAAAAATGAAAGAAAGTGAGAGATTACAAACTACAAGGGTTAAATGTGTCAACATGTTTAAGTTATACCTCTGAGTGACCTTTTGACAAACCCGAAGCTTTGTAACTGTTAATTATGCTCACTAGAATGCACGATATAAATTTTATAAAGTTTCGTTATCGTATGAGAAAGTTATGATCAAATTCGTATGCGAGGGGTTAGAAGCGTCAACGATGAAGTTTAGGACTTTTCGGGTGATAATAAAGTTAACCGAGGACTAAACAAAGTGGGTAAATGCCTTGAAGCCCTTATACGTCAAATTGGAGGGTTCAAAGTGCAAGAAATAAAGCCGTAGCAAAGTTTCCAAGAGCCAAGGACCAATGCGTAAAAATCAAAAGTTGGAGATTTGATCAGAAGGGGCCTCGCGCCACGCTACGACCCTGGGGGGGGGGGGGCTTCGCGTGCCGCGAGGGGCTATCTGCTCCGAATTATTTGGGTTCTTGTCTGCCTTTGCCATTTTGACCGACATATGAACGATTGTCCACATCTTTCATGACCCCTAGGCAACCCCTAAACACTTAGGGACATCTGGAAGTGATCCATGACCATTGGTAGTGTTGTGTGTCAACAATCCATTGTGATTAAAGCACTATAAAAGGCCATGATGTGCAACCATTTTTCTCACACCTTCCATCTGCACTTTAGATCATTTCTGGAGCTCAAGACTTCTCTCCAAGCTTCACAAATCATGCATAGGACTCTTGTAAATAAGCTTAACCTTTCTTAGTTAAGTTTTTGCTTAGTTTTAGCTTAAAAGTCAAACCGTCGTAATTAACGGTTGACTTCAAGATTAATCACTATTGGTCCAGTGATTAGTCGAATTGAAAGTAGTTATAAGTTGGTAATTATGTGGGCATTAAACCCTTAAAAGGGTTCCCCCTGATTCCCACTCCAACTAGGTCAAATGTCGGGTCAAACTTGTCATTAAAAAGTCAACAGGATACTTAATTTCTAATTTATGCATAATTTGCAATGTAGAACACATACAACCTGTTTGATCATCAATATAACTTGGTAATTAGTGTAAGAACATGTCTAAACATGTTCAACCCGACAATTTTATGTTTAGACCCGGTTCGGAACCGAAAGTCGCAAAGCTTTGACTTTTGCTTTGACTTCAGTTTTGACCCGTTTTGGTATGATTTAGAAATACCTTAGAGCTCTATTTGGACCAGGTTACATGCTAGTAAAACCCTCTGTGATTATACACCATGGTTCATTAGTTAACCAATTAATACGCATGATTCCGTTAATTGCTCATATGTTGACCATTATGCCCTTTTCACCTTAAAACATGATTTTTGAAAATGTAAAAGAGTGGAAACTTTAATTACTGATATATAAACTTGCACCCAAAATTTGACATCAGTTGGAGGTGTAGATTAAGAGTTATGCTCATTAGCGTAATTAGAAAGTTTATTAGCGATTAAACGACATAATTAACGTATAGCCTATTTAAACATACTTTTTGATATCAAACTCTTTACCCACTGATATAATATATTATTTTGGGATTTTTGAATATTTTTAATCAATTTTAGGCTGAGCATAACTTATAGTCGTAGGCTTAATCCGGTAATTGTCGGTTTTGCCCTTACGGGCTATAAATGAGTTTTACATATCTAATTGACTCCAAACCATTTGCTACTGATTACATATGATAAATAAATTATTTTAAGCCTTCTGGAATAATAAAAATATCAGCTTTATGTATAGAACCCGGTAATGGCTTTTAATCGCCTTTTTAAGCGTTTTTAACGCATAGTATGTACTAGAACTATTTTAAACATAGAAGGGTTGATACCTACTGATATTTTAGGCGAATTATAATATTTTAATAGTAAGCAAAGGTTGTTAAACTCAGACTTCAGTTTTGAGCTTTTCGGCTTATGTGAAATTACCAAAATGCCCCTACGGTGCATAGTTTGGTTATAATTGATAAATTTCACATATATACAATAACCTACTGTTATAACTTATTAAATTGAGTATTTTTGCTGATTATATCAGACCTGTAACTCAGGATTAATACTTGAACTCTTTTATAAACTTGAAAATGACCAAACTACCCCTACGGGGCATAGTTTGTGTTTAAATTCATTTCGGGCATAATAAATGATATCTTACTGATGTCACAACATATTTGATGTATATTAACTTAGGAAACCTGTATATGGCTCTTACGGATACCCGTTACGCTTATTACACGTTCGGTTCGGTTTATGTAACTAGTTTACATAAATTAGCCGAAACGGGTCAAACCTTATCGGTTTTATCTCAAAATCCAGAATGTGTATGAAATACCCATATTAAACAAGTCTTCAAACTTGTCGGGTCTAAATCACATTCTATTCCATTCCGGTCTTCGCTTAATCGTGCGTACGAACCGTATCTTTGAAACTAACCGGTCTAAGCTTAAGCTTAATTAAAGACCCGTTAGGATTCTAATAGGTTATTATAAACCTTCGTTCCAGAATAGGAGGACCAGTAAAAGCTACTTGCATTTTCTTATTGTGATTATTACTTTGCTCAGGTAAATAGTTTTAACTTATTTTCCCTTATACGGGCTTGGGTTACGGTATATAAAATACCGCTTGGTCGGGCATTAAATCTTCCATCGTATGGTGGTTAATTGAATAATTTAATCGGCCCTTTTAAATATGTTTTGTTTCCTTAAAGCCTTTGGGGGGTTAATGACCATGTCCCGGATATCCTTGGCATCATTTTACGAAATGGCCACGACCTAAGCGCGGAGTGTAGGCGTACACTCGTCAGTGCATAAATTGTTGATGTGGTGTGTCTATTGATCTTTAACCCGGTACGACTGGGCCACTGAACGCATAAGGAACATGTAATTCTTTTACAAGATTATATATTTAAATAATTATCCCAAGTTATAAAATGTTTATGCCACGTGCATCCAAATCAATTTTCAATCATTTTTTTAAATGAGTCAGTTGATTGTATTTACCAGTGTAAACTGACGTATTTTCCCAAAAAGATTAAATGCAGGTACTAAGCGTAATAGGCTGGATTGTCTCCTTAGCATCAATAAAGAGTCTCGCAAGCTTAAGATGCCTAACGTCTGTTGAACTACTGTTTCCCATTTTATTTTCGATCCGTCTGTGGATAAACAATCGACTGTTGTGATACTTGATATTACAATATTATATTCGGTTGAAATATATCTTTCAATTGCTTCCGTTGTGCATATTAAATATTGTGTTGTTTGACTATTATATTGCCAACCACGTCACGATACTCCCCACCGGGCCCACCGGTGACATGTGGAATTCGGGGTGTGACAGGTTGGTATCAGAGCCAACGTTGAGTGAATTAAACACTAGCCTTTTGTGTTTAATCTCAGTGACACAATTGCACATTCCAAAACTTTCGAGTCTAGACAAATAACATAGGACAAATTCTACCTTGTTTGGTTTTGTTGTCCTTTATTTTATATATTCTTGTCGTTATCTTATGTTATATTGACAGGATTAACCATGCCGCCAAGATTCTTTCGATGAAGAGGAAGAGGCAAGGGGCCAGTCACCGCCCCCAATGATAATGAAGCTGGACCTTCGCAACGGCGAGCTCCTTCTACCACCGAGAGTGACGATCCTCGACAGAACCAGAGGAACCTTTTCAAACCTGCGAGGCGATCGGTTTCGCACAGTTCGACACCTCCTTTTCACAACTCTTATGGGCCACAGTCGGAAAATGAGCCCGACAACCCTCAACCTTCTTATATACCTTTACAGCGATCCCTATCTCACCACTCCTTTGGAGATCCCACACCTGTTTTTCGGGGCCGGTTTAACCCGGCCAACTTCATACCAGAACCAGTAGGTTTTAACCCACTGGGGCCAGATGATCATTTCTCCGGCAATCATGCGAAAGATATGGACGAGGACACCGATCCAGTCGAGCCTGCAACCGGAACTCCCAACCATCCCATCGAGATCTCCGACGGATCTTCTTTCAACGGATCACCCTATGGTGGTCCAAACAGCTTTCAAGAACGGTTTAACCGGTGCGAGTGGTATTTTACACATCCTCGCCATTCACCGCCTCAACAGTAGCAGCAGGATCCCTCTGTGGATTCACAGTTTATGGCAGTCACGCCACCGCCTCCACCACCACCAGTTAATCAGGCACTTCCAGAACCGCCGAGGCGTAGGAGGACAGGCGCACGTATGTCTGCGCGAGCGGGGGATTTCCATTTTAGCTCCCCACGTCAATCAAGTGGCAGTCATTACCCGGCACTTCAAGAAGATCCACAAATGGGTGGACCTTCGAACCCAGTTGCACCGCAACCACCACCGATGGGTTTTGATAACCCGATTCCGGCATACACTGGTTCTATGGCGTACAACCCGTTTGAGCCGCCGGCTCACACCCACTATGGTTACGCTGAGGCCGACCCATACTTGGTAGCGGCCAATTACAACGCCCTTAATCCAAAAGGACCGTATGGAGCTCCATGGGGAGTAGGGTACCCAACTCATGGGTACCCAATACCTAATAGACCAATTATTCGGCAACAATCGCAGCCGCCAAGGTTTTCCCCACCAGAGCGTGAAGCAATTCTGCAAAGGTTGGACCAGGTCGAGCGAGACTTTCACCGAGATCGCAGGGAGCGACAAACCTTCTTCCAAGGATTGACAAGTCTAATCAAAGGGAAGAGCAAGAAGGACCATTGAATCCTTCCATTTTCTGTTGTATTTCCTTGTATTCAGTTGAACCCCTGCGTGGGTCTGTTTTGCTGTATTAGCCCCTGTGTGGGTATGTATGTTTGTTTGTTTTGACCCCTGCGTGGGTCTATCTTTCTGTTAACCCCTACGAGGGTATATTGTATGTTTAAGTCCCTGCGTGGACTAGAATGTGCTTGACCCCTGCGTGGGTATGTTGCTTTATTAAAAAGTCCCGTTTAGGGCGACGTGTAACCTATTAATAATTAATGGAATGTTTAATTTATAAATTTCATTTTTGCCATTATGTGCATAAATAAATTATATATGAGATAAATACATCAAAATCATTCCTTTTAAACATATATCTGCCTATTTAGATATTAATTAAGAATCTTAAGGGTATAACCTAGCCTGCATGTCATTATAAAGACCTGGCCAAGATGGTAAAACCTGTTAAAAAGATTCAAATCCTAGTTAACATCTGAAAACATGTTAACGTTCCTGGCAGAAGTGATTCGTTAAAATCACACACGTCATTTTTATATAAGGATATTTTTAAAGATTCCAAACCCAACTAAATGATCTCTGAATCATGGGTTAAATCATCAATTAAGATGATCATATTTTGACCATACGTGGTAATATGGTGCCTACGGGCCTGCTCATTTCCATATGAGCCAAAAGACAGTGGTAGCTATGACTCCCTGTCAGAAAAAGGTAATGAACTATGTTCAAACCTTCATGCCTTGATTCTCTGAAATCATGGCTTATAATTTAAAAATGTCCTTGTGACTAGGCCTTTTGTGCTAATAATAATACTGTTATTATCTATAATTAGGATAAATTATAATAGAAATCCTAAATAAATGTGAGTAACAAATTAACCAAATATGGTCTCTGTTTACCATGGTTAATGAATTACCCTAAGGGGTAATTCCATAATAAACTCCCAAATAAACTATTGTCCTTGTTTTATGTAACAGTTCAATTAAAATGGCTGACTCGGATAAAATTAATAGTCACCCAGTGGAGAATAATGATAACGCCCGAATTAATATCACGGGTGCTGAACTGAAAGCGTTAGTAGACGACGCTGTTACAAAGGCATTGGAGCGGCAGTACGAAGAGTATAGTGGGACTCGAAGTAGGACCCTATCTACTCCGCATTCGAAGCCACCTTCCAAGAAGGAAGAACCCAAGAAAGATGCTGATAGACTCTCCTCAAACTACCACAGTGCTCCATCTCAACAGATTGTACTAAATCAAGAACCCCGTAACAAGGGTTGCTCCTATAAATACTTTGTTTCATGCAAGCCCAGGGATTTCACTGGGGAAAAGGGAGCCATTGACTGCATGACGTGGTTAGATGAGATGGACACACTTGTGGATATCAGCGGATACGCTGAGAGGGATGTGGTCAAGTTTGTGTCACAATCATTTAAGGGTGAAGCCTTAGCCTGGTGGAGATCACTGATTCAAGCCACCGGGAAAATCCCATTGTACAACATGTCATGGGAGCAATTTGTTGCCCTTATCAGGGAAAATTACTGCCCTCAGCATGAGGTGGAGAAGATAGAGTCTGATTTTCTATCGTTGGTAATGACAAACCTTGACTGTCAAGCTTACCTCAAGAGCTTCAACACAATGTCCCGGTTGGTTCCGTATCTGGTGACCCCGAAACCAAAAAGAATAGCTCGTTTTATCGGTGGGTTAGCCCCCAAGATAAAGGCAAGCGTGAAGGCCTCTCGGCCAGCTACTTTTAGATCTGTAGCTGACATATCTTTGTCCCTCACTCTGGATGCGGTCAGACAAAGATCGCTGAGGAACAAAGATGCTGAGAAGAGAAAACGTGAAGATGATAACTCACGGAGGTCAAACAAGAAGCACCGAGGAAACGGTGACAACAAGAAGGGGTCCGAGTCAAGGAAAGATGGGCATCAGTCTGGTGAGAAGCCCAAGTGCAAGATTTGCAAGAAACAACACTTTGGAAAGTGCAGGCTTGAATCAAACTCACAGACTCAGTCAAGAACTTTTGCTTGTGGGATATGCAAGTCTAAGGAACACAAGACATTGGATTGCAAAAAGCTGAAGGATGCAACATGCTACAGTTGCAATGAGAAGGGGCACATTAAAACCAACTGCCCCAAATACGCCAGGAAGCCTGAGGAGGTCAAGAAGACCAATGCTAGGGTCTTCAGAATGGATGCAAAGGAAGCAGTACAGGATGAAAATGTGATAACAAGTACATTCCTTATAAATGACGTATATGCAAGAGTGCTTTTTGATTCAGGAGCTGATTAGTCATTTGTAGATAATAAGTTTTGCAAATTGCTGAATTTACCTGTTAAAACCTTAAGTGTGAAATATGAGGTGGAGTTAGCAGATGGCACCATAGAAACCGCCTCAACCATATTAGATGGATGTTTTATATCCATTAAGAACCATTCTTTTCCTTTGTCCCTACTTCCTTTGAAGTTAGCTGGTTTTGACATCGTTTTAGGCATGGACTGGTTATCTCTTAACCAGGCCCAGATTGTCTGCGATAAGAAGCAAGTGGTGATCAAGACTCCATCTGGTGAACCACTTACCATTCAGGGAGATACCCGGTATGGATTGCCTGAGCAAGTGACTATGCTCAAGGCCTCTAAGTGCTTGAAGAAGGGTTGTGTCATTTACATGGCACAAGTGACTATTGATGAGCCAAAACCTAAGATGGAAGACATCCCCGTCATTTCTGAATACCCTGAAGTGTTTCCTGAAGAACTACCTGGCTTACCACCAGATAGGCAAGTGGAATTCAGAATTGACATCATCCCTGGAGCAGCACCTGTTGCTAGAGCACCCTACAGGCTGGCACCAACAGAGATGAAGGAATTGAGAGCACAATTAGATGAATTGCTAGCTAAAGGTTTCATTAAACCTAGTTCGTCTCCTTGGGGAGTGCCAGTCCTGTTTGTCATAAAGAAGGATGGATCGATGCGTCTGTGCATCGATTACCGTGAGCTTAATAAGGTCTCAATAAAGAATAGGTATCCTTTGCCCAGGATCGACGATTTGTTCGATCAATTACAAGGGGCAAGTTATTTCTCGAAGATTGACTTGAGGTCAGGCTACCATCAACTGAAGGTTAGAGATGAAGACGTACACAAAACTGCATTTAGGACTCGTTATGGTCATTACGAGTTCCTAGTGATGCCTTTTGGGCTCACTAATGCACCGGCCGCATTCATGGATCTCATGAATCGCGTTTGCAAGCCGTACTTAGATAAATTCGTCATCGTTTTCATCGACGACATTCTCATTTACTCGAAGAACCAAGCTGACCATGAGAAACACCTTCGCTGTATTCTTAAACTTCTACATCGTGAGAAACTCTACGCCAAATTTTCAAAGTGTGAATTTTGGCTTCGAGAAGTCCAATTCCTTGGACACGTGGTTAGTGAGCGTGGTATCCAAGTGGATCCCGCTAAGGTTGAAGCAGTTATGAACTGGCAGGATCCGAAGACGCCCACAGAAATTCGTAGTTTCTTGGGATTGGCAGGATACTAGAGACGCTTTATCGAAAATTGTTCAAGGATTGCTGCACCCCTAACTTCCTTGACTAGGAAGAAGATTAAGTTTGATTGGGGCCCTAAGCAGCAAGAATCTTTTGATATTCTGAAGCAAAAGTTGAGCAACGCTCCTGTACTGACACTGCCTGAAGGTACCGAAGAATTTGTAGTTTACTGCGATGCATCACACACAGGCATGGGGTGCGTGCTTATGCAGAAAGGCAAGGTTATTGCCTATGCTTCAAGACAGTTAAAGGTGCATGAAAAGAATTACACCACCCATGACTTGGAGTTGGGTGCCGTTGTATTTGCACTAAAGCTCTGGAGGCATTATTTATATAGTATCAAGTGTGTGATCTATTCTGATCACAAGAGCCTCCAGCACCTGTTTAATCAGAAGGATTTAAACATGAGGCAGCGCCGTTGGATGGAGACTTTGAATGATTATGATTGTGAAATCAGATACTATCCCAGCAAGGTGAATGTAGTCGCTGATGCCTTGAGTCGAAAAGAAAGGGAGAAACCCATCCGAATCAATGCCAAGAGCATTGAAATAAGGAACAGTTTGAATGAAAGGTTGTTAGCTGCACAGAAGGAAGCTGTGTTGGAAGCTAACTATCCAAATGAAAAGCTAGGAGTGACTGAGGAGCAGTTATCTCTTGGCAAGGATGGAATTCTGAGATTAAATGGACGAATATGGGTTCCAATTTATGGAGGACTGCGAGATGTCATTCTCCAGGAAGCCCACAGTTCCAAATACTCCGTTCATCCTGGAGCTGATAAGATGTACCAGGATCTGAAGGCAAACTATTGGTGGATAGGCTTGAAAAAGTCTGTAGCTGCCTATGTAGCTAAGTGCTTGACTTGTGCGTAAGTCAAAGCAGAACATCAAAAGCCGTCAGGCTTGCTACAACAGCCTGAACTTCCTACGTGGAAGTGGGAAATGGTAACTATGGATTTTATCACCAAGTTACCCAAGACAAAAAAGGAAATGATACAATATGGGTTATAGTTGATAGACTGACTAAGTCAGCACATTTCCTGCCCATTAAGGAGACCTACAGCTCCGACATGTTAGCCCAATTATACGTTGATAAGATTGTCGCTCTACATGGCGTGCCAGTGTCTATTATCTCTGACAGGGATACTAGATAAACGTCACATTTTTGGAAAAGTTTCCAACAATCTCTGGGCACGCGTTTGAATTTTAGTACGGCTTACCATCCTCAGACTGACGGCCAGAGTGAGCGTACTATTCAAATGTTTGAAGACATGCTTCGTGCATGTGTGATTGACTTGGGTGGTAGTTGGGATAACCACCTACCGTTAATCGAATTCTCCTACAACAATAGCTACCATACCAGCATTAAGGCAACACCTTTTGAGGCATTATACGGTAGAAAGTGTAGAACGCCTGTTTGTTGGGCGAAAGTTGGAGATGTCCAATTATCAGGACCAGAGATAGTCTTTGAAACAACGGACAAGATTGTCCAGATTCGTGACCGTCTCAAAGCTTCCCGAGATAGGCAGAAAAGCTACGCTGATTTGAAGCGTAAACCTTTTAAATTTGAAGTAGGTGACAAAGTCTTACTTAAAGTATCACCCTGGAAGGGTGTGATGCGATTTGGCAAGAAAGGTAAGTTAAGCCCGAGGTATATAGGACCGTTCAAGATTATCGAATGTGTTGGATCAGTGGCTTACAAGTTAAACTTACCTGAAGAGCTCAGTGGTATTCATAACGTATTCCACGTCTGCAATCTGAAGAAGTGTTTCGCTGATGAATCACTGGTCATACCACATACAGATGTGCATATAGATGAGAGCTTGAAATTTGTGGAAAAACCATTGTCGATTAAAGATCGACAGGTTAAGAAGCTTCGAAGGAAGCATGTGCCCATTGTAAAGGTAAATTGGGATGCCCGTAGAGGTCCCGAATATACGTGGGAGGTTGAGTCCACAATGAAAGAAAAGTACCCTTATTTGTTTCAGTAAATCTCGAGGTCGAGATTTCTTTTAAGGGGGTGAGGATGTAACACCACGAAAATTCACATCCTATAATGTGTTGACACGTGTCATAAGTTTGAACGTGTGAAAGAATGTTATAAAAGGATTTAAAGTTGACAATCATGGAAAGTATGTGAATATACGAGTTCTAAATGTCAACAGTGAATAAATGTATTGTACATTAACCCTACATGGTGCTCATACCTTCAAACGAATAAATCATGGATCATACGAAACTAAAAATGAAAGAAAGTGAGAGATTACAAACTACAAGGGTTAAATGTGTCAACATGTTTAAGTTATACCTCTGAGTGACCTTTTGACAAACCCGAAGCTTTGTAACTGTTAATTATGCTCACTAGAATGCACGATATAAATTTCATAAAGTTTCGTTATCGTATGAGAAAGTTATGATCAAATTCGTATGCGAGGGGTTAGAAGCGTCAATGATGAAGTTTAGGATTTTTCGGGTGATAATAAAGTTAACCGAGGACTAAACAAAGTGGGTAAATGCCTTGAAGCCCTTATATATCAAATTAGAGGGTTCAAAGTGCAAGAAATAAAGCCGTAGCAAAGTTTCCAAGAGCCAAGGACCAATGCGTAAAAATCAAAAGTTGGAGATTTGATCAGAAGGGGCCTCGCGCCACGCTATGGCCCTGGGGGGGGGGTTCGCCTGCCGCGAGGGGCTATCTGCTCCGAATTCTTTGGGTTCTTGTCTGCCTTTGCCATTTTGACCGACTTATGAATGATTTTCCACATCTTGCATGACCCCTAGGCAACCCCTAAACACTTAGGGACATCTGGAAGTGATCCATGACCATTGGTAGTGTTGTGTGTCAACAATCCATTGTGATTAAAGCACTATAAAAGGCCATGATGTGCAACCATTTTTCTCACACCTTCCATCTGCACTTTGGATCATTTCTGGAGTTCAAGACTTCTCTCCAAGCTTCACAAATCGTGCATAGGACTCTTGTAAGTAAGCTTAACCTTTCTTAGTTAAGTTTTTGCTTAGTTTTAGCTTAAAAGTCAAACCGTCGTAATTAACGGTTGACTTCAAGATTAATCACTAATGGTCCAGTGATTAGTCGAATTGAAAGTAGTTATAAGTTGGTAATTATGTGGGCATTAAACCCTTAAAAGGGTTCCCCCTTATTCCCACTCTAACTAGGTCAAATGTCGGGTCAAACTTGTCATTAAAAAGTCAACAGGATACTTAATTTCGAATTTATGCATAATTAGCAATGTAGAACACATACAACCTATTTGATCATCAATATAACTTGGTAATTAGTGTAAGAACATGTCTAAACATGTTCAACCCGACAATTTTATGTTTAGACCCGGTTCGGAACCGAAAGTCGCAAAGCTTCGACTTTTGCTTTGACTTCAGTTCTGACCCGTTTTTGGTATGATTTAGAAATAACTTAGAGCTCTATTTGGACCAGGTTACATGCTAGTATAACCCTCTGTGATTATACACCATGGTTCATTAGTAAACCAATTAATACGCATGATTCCGTTAATTGCTCATATGTTGACCATTATGCCCTTTTCACCTTAAAACGTGATTTTTGAAAATGTAAAAGAGTGGAAACTTTAATTACTGATATATAAACTTGCACCCAAAATTTGACATCAGTTGGAGGTGTAGATTAAGAGTTATGCTCATTAGCGTAATTAGAAAGTTTATTAGCGATTAAACGACATAATTAGCGTATAGCCTATTTAAACATACTTTTTGATATCAAACTCTTTACCCACTGATATAATATATTTTTTTGGGATTTTTGAAGATTTGTAATCAATTTAAGGCTGAGCATAACTTATAGTCGTAGGCTTAATCCGGTAATTGTCGGTTTTGCCCTTACGGGCTATAAAATGAGTTTTACATATCTAATTGACTCCAAACCTTTTGCTACTAATTACATATGATAAATAAATTATTTTAAACCTTCTAGAATAATAAAAATATCAGCTTTATGTATAGAACCCGGTAATGGCTTTTAATCGCCTTTTTAAGCGTTTTTAACGCATAGTATGTACTAGAACTATTTTAAACATACAAGGGTTGATACCAACTGATATTTTAGGAAAATTATAATATTTTAACAGTAAGCAAAGGTTGTTAAACTCAGACTTCAGTTTTGAGCTTTTCGGCTTATGTGAAATTACCAAAATGCCCATACGGTGCATAGTTTGGTTATAATTGATAAATTTCACATATATACAATAACCTACTATTATAACTTATTAAATTGAGTATTTTTGCTGATTATATCAGACCTGTAACTCAGGATTAATACTTAAACTCTTTTATAAACTTGAAAATGACCAAACTACCCCTACGGGGCATAGTTTGTGTTTAAATTCATTTCGGGCATAATAAATGATATCTTACTGATGTCACAACATATTTGAGGTATAATAACTTAGTAAACCTGTATATGGCTCTTACGGATACCCGTTACGCTTATTACGCGTTCGGTTCGGTTTATGTAACTAGTTTACATAAATTAGTCGAAACGGGTCAAACCTTATCGGTTTTATCTCAAAATCTAGAATGTGTATGAAATACCCATATTAAACAAGTCTTCAAACTTGTCGGGTCTAAATCACATTCCATTCTGGTCTTCGCTTAATCGTGCGTACGAACCGTATCTTTGAAACTAACTGGTCTAAGCTTAAGCTTAATTAAAGACCCGTTAGGATTCTAATAGGTTATTATAAACCTTCGTTCCAGAATAGGAGGACCAGTAAAAGCTACTTGCATTTGCTTATTGTGATTATTACTTTGCTCAGGTAAATACTTTTAACTTATTTTCCCTTATACGGGCTTGGGTTACGGTATATAAAATACCGCTTGGTCGGGCATTAAATCTTCCATCGTATGGTGGTTAATTGAATAATTTAATCGGCCCGTTTAAATATGTTTTGTTTGCTTAAAGCCTTTGGGGGGTTAATGACCATGTCCCGGATATCCTTGGCATCATTTTACGAAATGGCCACGACCTAAGCGCGGAGTGTAGGCGTACACTCGTCAGTGCATAAATAGTTGATGTGGTGTGTCTATTGATCTTTAACCCGATACGACCGGGCCACTGAACGCATAAGGAACATGTAATTCTTTTACAAGATTCTATATTTAAATAATTATCCCAAGTTATAAATGTTTATGCCACGTGCATCCAAATCAATTTTCAATCATTGTTTTAAATGAGTCAGTTGATTGTATTTACCAGTGTAAACTGACGTATTTTCCCAAAAAGATTAAATGCAGGTACTAAGCGTAATAGGCTGGATTGTCTCCTTAGCTTCAATAAAGAGTCTCGCAAGCTTAAGATGCCTAACGTCTGTTGAACTACTGTTTCCCATTTTATTTTCGATCCGCCTGTGGATAAACAATCGACTGTTGTGATACTTGATATTACAATATTATATTCGGTTGAAATATATCTTTCAATTGCTTCCGCTGTGCATATTAAATATTGTGTTGATTGACTATTATGTTGCCAACCACGTCACGATACTCCCCACCGGGCCCACCGGTGACATGTGGAATTCGGGGTGTGACATTAGCGGTTCCAATAGAGTTTTGTGTAAGGCTTGTTATTAGGACTTGCAAGATTCAAGGTTTTAGCATCCCCCCACACTTAAATTACACATTGTCCTCAATGTGTCCCAAAAATAAGTTTTTAGGTTGATTGAATGTGTAAAAAGGTGTCAAAAAGCAAAAAAAAAATTGTGTTACTGGGCGTCTGGACACGGCCCCATGGTGTCCGGGCACGGCCCCATGTTCAGTTGCCAGTAACAAAATTGAAAAAGTGAAACAGAAGACTGGACACGGGGGCGTGTTGGGTGAACACGGCCCGTGTCCAGTTTACCTGAACTGGGCATTTTCTGCAGACTGTGCAGCACGGGGCCGTGTTGGGCAGACACAGCCCGTGCTGAACTTGCTGTTAACGAAGAAATTTTGTCGGATGGCCCTGTTTTCCTACATGGGGTGCTGGTGCAAGTTTCCCTTGTTATCCTTTGCCACCCCGAGTGTGTTTTATTCATTTCAATACCATCCAAACACCAAAGTAACTAAAACCATCATTCATTAAGTCATAGAGAGAATTACATAATAGTCCGAGAAAATGGAAAATAAAGTAGAAAATAAAAGTTAAGGGTCCTAAATTAGATAGGTCAAGTGATACGTAAAATCATCCTAAGGAGTTCTACTTTTACAATAAGAACCAAAATTCTGGAAATAGTTTTCCGGTATCTAAAAGCTTTGTAGAACTCCGAGCCGAGCGGTGTCCCCTAGATGTTGCTAGAGCCATTCTTCTATCTCTCTTGGGAGGCGGCTTCATGTTCCTCAACATCTTGTGGAGGGGTAGTGACACCAATCGGAACCCCTTGTAGTATGTCTCAAGGGGGTTCCGGATGTATGGTGTACCATTCGGCCGTAATGATGACTTCTGGTACCACATTTCATGCCCTTTGGGTGATGATTGGCACCAAAGGAGGAGAGGCGAGAATGTTCAACCTTTGGTGCAAAAGGTTGACTTCTCGGAGACATCCTTCTAGTCCCACCGTTAGATGATTAATACGGTCGACCAATGCTTCTTCCACCCCCGTTATCTCATCAATGGCTTCTCTTAAAGCGTAAACGTAATTTACAAGAGAATCTTCAACCGTTGATGACCTTCTCCCCTGTCGGTTGTTTCTGGTGTGCGACGAAGATGTTCCGCTAGTTCTGCTCGCCATTCTGAGAAAACATATCGAAAAGATTTCAACTTTATAGGACCAGTACCTTGGACACGTTTTAGAAAATACCTAGGATGGTATGTGAGAAGATTCCCCAAATCTCTGTCCCTGGAATGGTTCAAATGTGCAGGATTCTTGGCTGCATTTATAGAAAATGACAGTACGTTGCGCACGGCCCCGTGTCGGCTGGACACGGCCCCGTGTGCATACAGAATCCTGACACAATTTTGTCTGTATTCTGATAAAAATCAGAAGGGAATCTTTGGGTGGACACGGGGGCATGTTAACCTGGACACAGCCCCGTGTCTAGAAGTTGTCTTATGGAATTTGTTTATTTCTAAGGAACTTATTTGAATCGGGCGGTTCCTTACTGGATGGAACAACCCCAAAGTGCCTAAGATACCTTAATTGCTCTAGATTAAGACGAGAACGCAAGAGGTTGTCGATGAGGGTGATTCCTATGCTATAAGTAGGTGGACAAGTCCAACCCTTTCCCGGGCTCTCGTTAAAGAAGGTGTATGCCGAATCGCTCAGGTCTATGTATGCATCGAACGAAGTCGATGGGGAGTCCTTCACGGCACAATCGACACAGGGACGACTATTGCTCAAGTCCTCGCTAGAATTAGAGGTATCGTCGGGAACAACGAAGTTGTTTGAATGCGATCCCAACACTTCTTCTTGGTTATTGTCTTGAGATAAATTATTGAAATCTATCCTAAGTTCTTTTAACCAATTAAGAATTGGATCTTCTAACTGAAATAGTTCATCAAGAAGCATTTCTCCTAGAAAATCCGGTTGAGAGCATTCGAGGGAGAGATAGGGATTATTTTTACTTTCGCCCCTCTTACGGATACAGGAAAACGATGGGTCTATATAATGGGGCTTATAATTTAGAAAATAATATTCCAATTCTTTATGGGAGCCACCACATATTTGACACCACGTACCATAAGAGTGCCGAAAGTAAAAAATATCTTTGTGTCAGAAATTACCAACCGTCGGGATCTTACGGTTCTGTTTTCAGTAACTGAATCTTGGGCACGGGGCGTGTTGAGTGGGCACGGCCCCGTGTTCAGCTTACTGTCTGACTTAAAACAGGATTGCCAGTTCCAATGATTGGGCACGGGGCGTGTTCAGCGGGCACGGCCCGTGCTGAGTTTTGCAGAAGCTGAAAAATTAAGAAAAATCCTAAAAAAAATGGAAAAATAAGAAAAAACGATTAGGCCGTTGATTCCTAACTTTCATAAAATCCTTGTGTCCCCGGCAACGGCGCCAAAAACTTGATGCGGGTTGGTGTGTATATGGATTTAAGTATATTTTTAAGCCATTTTTACACGTTAGTCAAGTTTTAAATTTATAAAACACAATATTTTACTAACACCAAACACCCATATGGGCAAGTGCACCCATCATGAGCATAGTATAGTGTTGGTAAGAT
>JARYGA010041691.1:0-83360 GCA_030545235.1 Helianthus tuberosus
CTAAAACGAAGGTGACAAGAAAATGCGTTAAATCTTTACTTTGGATATTAAACAAGACATGTTCACAAGTTATGGGCTGAGCCCTACATAAATCTGAAAATGTCACGAACCCAAAATTCAGACACATGAGCTCAATAACAACTTTTGTACAAAGATTTAAAATGACAACCCATTCAACCCAAAAATTTACACCAAATAACGTAAATGTCTATAAACAATTATATTACCTATTTTGACATAGGGCTGATCAAAAAGCTTACGGCCAGCCCGAGCCAAAACAGGTTCGGTTCGTAGCTTGCTCATTGGCTCGCTTATTTGGTTTGAGAAAGTTTAAAATACAAAAGTCTCTTAACGTGCGACGGTACGCGACCAACAAAATAACGTGCGTAATTATGATATAACATGCTTAATTAGGGTAAAAACCTATGCTTGATTTGTGTTTTGACCATGCATGATTTCTTCTTCATGCATAATTAAAGTTTGAAATTTATAACGTGCGAAATTTACAAATGAACATGCATAATTAATGTTGGAAATATTATAAATAATATTATGTTGTTGATTAATATAATTATTATTTAATAATTAAGCAAAGATGAATAAAAGATCTTGAGCATTAAGTTTGTGTACCTCATACTTTTACGTCGTTGCTACGAAGTACTTTATATTTATAGGTAAATGCCCTTTTAGTCCCTATGGTTTGGGTCATTTTGCCAGTTTAGTCCAAAGGTTTCATTTTTCGTCTGCGGGTCCAAAAAGGTTTCATCCTTGTCATTTTAGTCCATTGTGTTAACTTCATCCGTTTTTCTATTAACGGGAAGGACAATTCGGTCATTTTATATGTAGTTATGTGAACTAGAAGGGCAATTCGGCCATATAAAATGACCGAATTGTCTTTCTCGTTAACAGAAATAATTGATGAAGTTAACACAGTGGACTAAAATGGCAACGGTGAAACGTTTTTGGACCCAAACCACGGGGACTAAAATGACATTTAACTATAAATATAAAGTACTTCGTAGCAACAACGTAAAAGTATGAGGTACCGAACTGTAAATGCATCAAGAAGATAGAACAACAAGGGTGAGAAAAACACTCACTAGATACGGAGTCATCTTTCTGCATCTGTAAACCTGAAATCAAAATAAGTAGCAGATGATTCAACAACCGAAATGAACATCACTACCACGAATTTACACACAGTAGAAACAAACACCAATCAATTTCGTCAATTTGAATCAACAAACTGAAACCTAACTATCAAATAAAGATGCAATGGAACATGCCTTTGTAATCGGTACCGACGTAACCGACGCGCATGACGACCTTCTTCTTCCGGTAAGGCTCCCATCGAATCGGAGTGACGGATTGGCTGGGTGTTGGTGGAGCTAGGGTTTCGGTTTGGGGAATTGAGGAGGAGAAACAGAGGATTTTGAGTGATTTTGTTTGGAAGTTAGAGAGTGAGAATAATAGTTTTGAGGAGGTTTGTGTGTGGATGAGAGGGGATAATGTAAATCGGAAGGACGGTATCGCCATTGAAGATGAACGGACTACTGGTGTGGTGGTGTCCGGTGGTTTGCGGTGAAGGGAACCCTAATTTATGTAGTGTGCATTTGTGGTCCTTTTGGTTTGTCAAATGATGTGTATGGTCCGTGTGGTTTAACGGTTTAACCCAAGACGATGGAGCGTAGTCACGTGAAAATTCGGTGGGGTGGTTTAACGGTTTAACCTAAGACGATGGATCGTAGTCACGTGAAAAATTGGTGTGGAAGTTGTTATGTAGGCGTCACATAATTGTCTTACAGCTTTCACATATGAGGGTGTGTTTTACTTTTCACACATACCCAGGCTCTATGTGCTTCCTTAAAATATCCAAGCTCTATGTTCTTCCTTAAATGATATAAGAATTCGAATTGATGACATCCAAGCTTCACGCCACTTTCTCCACGCTATGGCCATGGATAGGGTGGGTTGGTTTTCTAGGTCGTGACTGAAAGCCACTTCAGACCACACCACTCTCTACACTGGTACACCCCAAGGCCTAAATGGGGACTTTTCTTCGTGTGTTGTGCTAAGAACTAACAACACTTTTACACTTGCTTTCTCTTTTTAATATAAAACAAACATCTTAAGCACAAAAGATTGAAATATACACTTAACGTTATCAAAAAATACATCAATTCAGCATATAGTCGTCAATCTGTATGGTTAACGAATAATAAAACATGATCGCAACATAATTCAGTTTTACAATTCAGTTAAAATCATATATATTCTTTAAGTGTTAATGTTATTTTTATAATAACTTCTTTTTAGAACGGTGACATTTGTTAAAAAGAGTTGGCAAGAAGCTAGAAAACATATACAATCCACTTACAGATTGAAAACATACCAATTTTTCCAAGAAAAGAATTTTAAAGGTGACCTATTTTTAATCTAAAGAAACGATAAAGGATTTTATTTCTTCCAATACTTTAGCAGCGCTAGCCTTCTTGTTATCAAAATACACTTGGTTCCTCTCCTTCCAAATGCATCAACGAGTCGTATAGACAATTGCATGGATTACTTTAGCTTTCCGGATTTCCACATTTTAATTTATGTGCAATATACACAAATTTCGAATCTCGAACGCGAAAATTGGGGGAATACGACACCATATACTAATTCCATGCCATATATAAGAAGCAAAACCGCATGCGGTGAGTAGATGGTCTTTTGTTTCCTCGCCACTTTCACACAAGCTACACAACTCCGAATCAACTTGCACGTTCCTTTGTTTAAAAAAAAACCCGCATTGGAATTCATATTTTTTTTCGTATGATAATATTAACTTTTTTGGGAATAACTGTTGGAAATTTAGATATTATGAATAGATATTGATTTAGTGAGATTATAATTTAATGAAATTATAATTATTTACTAGACTATTCATATGGAACATAAACTCTTAAGTAGAGTTTTTATGTCAATTTATTAGTGTTTATTAGAGTTTATGCCTCTAATAAATCTCTAATTATGTATTAGACTCTTCATATGTAACATAAACTCTTAAGTAGAGTTTTTATGTCAACTTATTAGTTTTTATTAGAGTTTATGTCTCTAATAAATCTCTAATTAAGTGAGACTTGTCTCTACCCATGTCTTTTTGTATTAAAAGTAGGCTATGTGCCTAACTTGATGAGTTTATATAGATAAACTACAAGAGTAAGAATATAAGAAGGAGACATAAATATATGCATGAATAGTCCTTGAAGAAGAAGTATTTGATGACCCATATGTTGGGAACATATAGAGATAAGTTTCTCTACATGATTCAACTACTTTTCTATTCTTGGTTTCCAAAAGGTCTAACACTATGTTTTTATCCAGTGTAACCTCGGGCGCGTGGCCTTCTCCGGCAGTACAAACTGCTTCGGCTGTTGTACCCTGGGAGACAGACGCGTCGTCTTTATTAGAGGCGCGAAATCTGTTTTAAGGGAAGCGTGTTGAACACGTGCCTCAGCCACAACCGTCAACATTTGTTTGTTATTTTGTAGGAAATTATTGTACAAGAAGACGTGGTTCAAGACCTCGTTGAAGCCTACACAACGGACTGAAAAAACAGCGAACCATACAAGTAGACGCGGTTAAAGATCAAGTTGAAGACTTTATCTTTTGAAGATATTGGTTTGAATCAATTGTTTTATTATATATGTTGTAGTTCATATTTATTTTCGTTTGAATTTGTACACGGTTCATGTACTACAATTTCCCAAAATGTTTAAAGAGATTATCTTTATTTTTTTTATTAGTTTTATTAATAAAATTGTGACTCATTTCCTACAATAACTTCTTTGTTTTCTTTCGCTTTTCATTCTTCCCCTACTACCCAACTATCAAAATTTATCACAAGTCTTAATATACACACTATAAATTATGAACTAGTATGTCGCAACCCCTGTCCCCTAACAAACCCGGGAACGGGCGGCCGCGGCCAGTTTGGGTGGTATCTGTATTTTATCCATTTTGGCAGCGAAGATTACATTAGGACCGTAGTTAGGAAATATTTTATCAGAGTAAAATACCATACTTTCATAATATTAAACATGTGAGAAAAATCCTAAGGTTTAAGTACACACATTTTCATAGGGGTAAACCCTATTTTATTTAATAAAACATTTCTTTATTTTTAGGTAACTTTATTGCCACTTTTCCAAGTCTTCAGTGCTGTCCAGCTGGCTTCTATTTGGCTTTCACATTTTGTTACCTGAAACGCGTTAAAAACATTTTGTCAGTGGGAAATACTGGTGAGTGAATCCCAGTTTAATCAAGTTTAATAAAGACCATTGTAAAGTATTGAGGGCGGTCGCGCAATTACATTTGTTTCCATCTATTCAATTACCACCCACGGTATTGTCAACCCGATTTGTGGTCATGTTACTCCTCGCAAGGTAGTAACAAATTTTGTATACAAAACCCCAACATACCGACGATAATTGTAGAATACAAATACTCAATAACTGTTTAATATAATTTAACTTAGGTGAGGTTTTGTAAAAACAGTTAACAAAAAGGAGATTACTCACATTGCTGTCTTAAGGTTTCTTTAAGGGTTTCCTGGAGATTATCTATAAATTATACAAATGCACACGTGTTAGTATAATAACCCAATAATTATATTAATGATACCCTCCCCGAGACGACATTCCAACGACTACGTCGGGCAGAACCACGACAGCCGTTACGGAACCCTGGATTAATCGGGCAGCGTATCTAATACATAACCGGGGTTATGATACTTACAACGGAGCAGAACTTCGTTATTTAGGGGGGTCTAATACCCGGAAATTATGTTAACTCTTTAGAATTTCGAGAGAAAGAAAAGATTGTGAGCGATAGGGACTGAAGGCTGAGCTCCCAATTTATAGGGGTTGATTCGCAGTTCCTAGCGGCCCGCGTAGACCACACAAGGGTCCTTCACGGCCCCCGACATAGGGGGTAGGGCCTAGCTGTGACCGGTCATCACATATAGCCTCGACACATTGCAATACACGTGGCAGCACCGGGTGCAGTCCTGGTGACTGGCTGTCGCGCCCCGCGTAGGCAGTAACCAAGGGCTACGCACCCCGCGAGCGACACAAGAATTTTGTTTTTAATTTATTTTTAATTATGTATAGTATTCAAGGCTCGGTTTTCACATACGGGGTGTATTTTAGGACATATTGGAATATTTTAAAATATATCAGGGTGTCGAAAATATTTTGGAGGGTTGTTATATCCTCCCTACCTTGTTTTAGAGCTCGTCCTCGAGTTCTACTGGAATAGATACGGATATTTCCTTTGCATTTCTGATTCAAGCTCCCATGTATACTCTGGTCCTCTTTTGGAGTCCCATTTCACTTTGACCAGAACTAATCTCTTGTGCTTGAGGTTCTTAACTTTGCTTGAGGTTCTTAACTTCCTTAAGAGGTACTACCAGTGATTCATCAGCTAAGCATTTCTTGAGATTAGATACATGAAATACATCATGTATTCTTGCCATTTCCTCTAGCAGTTGTAGCTGATAGGCTACAGGACCTATTTTTCTAATAATCTCAAAAGGTACAACATACCTGGGGCTTAGCTTTCCCCCTTTGATGAATCTTACCACTCCTTTCCAAGGAGAGACTTTTAATAATACTTTGTTTCCGACCTGAAATTCCAGTGGCTTCCGTCTGTTATCAGCATAACTCTTATGTCGATCACGTGCTGCTTTTAGTCGTTCCTTTACTTGAATGATCTTGTCGGTTGTTTCTTGCACTATTTCTGGTCCGGATAGTTGCTTTTCCCCAAGTTCTGCCCAACAGACTGGGGTTCGGCACTTTCGTCTATAAAGTGCTTCGAATGGTGCAGCATTGATACTTGTGTGATAACTGTTATTATAAGAAAATTCTATTAATGGTAAGTGATCGTCCCAATTACCTCCGAAATAAATTACACAAGCTCTAAGCATGTCTTCCATTGTCTGGATCGTTCTTTCACTTTGTCCGTCCGTTTGAGGATGATAAGTTGTGCTTAAATTCAACTTGGTTCCCATTGCTTTTTGGAAACTTGTCCAAAAATGAGAGGTAAGACGACTATCTCTGTCAGAAACAATTGATAAAGGAACTCCATGCAAAGAAACTATTTCATTTACATACAATTTAGCTAATTGTTCCATACTGAAAGTTTCATTCGTTGGTAGGAAATGAGCTGACTTAGTTAGCATGTCTACAATCACCCAGATTGTATCATTACCTTTTCTTGTTTTGGGTAATTTGGTAACAAAATCCATTGTTATCAATTCTCATTTCCAAACTGGCATTTCTAACTGCTGCAACAAACCTGATGGTTTCTGATGTTCAGTTTTAACTTGTGACAAGTTAAACATTTAGAAACATAAGCAGCTATATCCTTTTTCATTCCTATCCACCAAAAATGCTTTCTTAAATCCTGATACATCTTATCACTTCCAGGATGCATCGTATACTTAGACTTATAGGCTTCTTCTAATATACGGTGGCGTAGGTTTTCTAATTTAGGTATCCACGTTCTTTTCTTATGGAATCTCCAAATTCCATCTGTTCCTTGTTCTAATTCCTTAATCATTCCTTTTAATTTTTTAGTATCATCCTTGATGACTGATTCTTGTGTTTTTCTAATCTGATCATTTAAATCTACTTGCAGATTTAATTTAAGAGAACGTACCCTTTTTGGTTTTTCATGATACTTCCGACTTAAAGCATCAGCCACTACATTTGCTTTTCCTGCATGATACTGGATATTGCAATCGTAATCACTAAGAATCTCCATCCAATGTCTTTGCCTCATATTCAACTCCTTTTGCCCGAAAACATACCTTAAACTCTTATGATCTGTAAAAATGGTAAACTTACTACCATAGAGGTAATGTCTCCAAATTTTCAGGGCAAAAATTATTGCTCCTAATTCTAGATCATGGGTTGAGTAATTCTCTTCATGATTCTTAAGTTGTCTAGACGCATAAGCTATAACCTTTTGACGTTGCAGCAACACACATCCATAACCTAGCTTAGAAGCGTCACAATAGACTATAAAGTCTTCAGTTCCTTCTGGTAACGCTAGTATTGGTGCATGGGTTAATCTTTGCTTAAGAATTCTAAAGGCTTCTTCCTGTTTTGGTCCCCATTCAAACTTAACAGAATTACAAGTTAACTTAGTTAAGGGAATGACTATTCTAGAAAAATCTCGAATAAATCTTCTATAATAATCGGCCAGTCCTGAGAAACTTCTAACCTCGGTTGGTGATTCAGGGGTTTTCCATTTAGTAATTGCCTAGATCTTGGTGGGATCTACATGAATTCCTTCATGATTGACTAAGTGTCCAAGAAACTGTACCTGTTCTAACAAAAATTCGCACTTTGAAAATTTTGCATAAAGCTTTTCTTTCCTTAATAAACTTAGAAGTACGTGCAAATGCTTTGCATGTTCCTCTTTACTCTTAGAGTAAATGATAATATCATCTATAAAGACAATTATGAATTTATCCAAATATGGCTTACATATTCGGTTCATCATGTCCATAAATGCAGCTGGGGCATTGGTTAAACCAAATGGCATGACAGTAAATTCATAATGGTCGTACCTTGTTCTAAAAGCAGTTTTAGGAATGTCCTCTTTCTGTACTTTTAATTGATGATATCCTGGCCGTAAATCGATCTTGAAGAAAAATCGAGCTCCTTGCAATTGATCGAAAAGATCATCGATTCTTGGTAATGGATACCGATTCTTAATCGTGACTTTATTCAATTCACGGTAGTCAATGCACATACGCATTGATCCGTCTTTCTTTTTAACGAATAAAATCGGTGCTCCCCATGGCGATGAACTTGGCTGTATGAATCCTTTCTCTAACAATTCGTCTAACTGTTTCTTCAGTTCTTGCATTTCTGCGGGTGCCAAACGGTAAGGTGCTTTGGCAATCGGTGTTGTCCCTGGTAGCAGATGGATTCTGAATTCAACTTCCCTATCTAGAGGTAGTCCTGGTAATTCTTCTGGAAATACATCTGGGAACTGAGACACTACCAGAATATCTTTTAGTTCTTTTCCTTTAGTGTTAGTGATTATAGAAATCAAATACACTATAAATCCTTTCCTTATACAACTTACTGTTTTCATCACTGAGATGAATTTCATGGATCTAGATGGCTTATCTCCTTTAATTGTGATCGTTTCTCCCTTGGGTGAATTTACTTGAATTGACTTTTGATCACATAAAATACTGGATTTATTGGCTATTAACCAATCTATTCCCAATACAATATCAAATCCTGCCAGATTCATTGGGTAAATGTTTGCAATAAACTTTTGATTTAAAAATTCTATTCTTGCTCCCTGCAAGATTTCAGAAATCTTAATGGTTTCTCCATTTGCTGTCTCTACTAGACATTCTTGTGGGAGTTTAGTTAATGGTTGATTGAGAAGTTTGCAAAACGAAGTATTAATAAAACTTTGGTTTGCACCAGAGTCAAATAATACTTTAGCAAAAACATCATTAACTAAAAACGTATCGGCTATCACGTCCGGGATCATCTTGGCTTCATCTGCTGTTAGAACAAATGCTCTAGCATTTTTAGTGTTCTTGTTGCCCATGGCTGGAACTAGTTTCAGACAGTTACGCTTGATGTGGCCTTTTTCTCCACAGTTGAAGCACATTCCATTATTCGGTTTTCTACTGCAATCTTCTTCCTTGTGTCCTGGTATCTTGCAGAAATTGCAGTAAGTGGAGCATTTTCCTGAATGGTTTTTCTTGCAAGCCTTGCAGTAAGGTGCAGAGGTAGAACCTATATTCCTACGGTTGGAATTTCCATAGTGGAATTCCTGGGTAAGCCTTTGAGCTAGGTTCCTTCTCTGGTCTTCTTCTCGTGTACGCACTAATTCATCTGTCAAGGTATTTGCTAGTTCTACAGCTTCTTCTATGGTTTGAGGTCTAGCGGCCTTGACTACATGCTTAATCTCCCCGGTTAATCCCCAGATGTAACGGGAGATTAATACTGGTTCTGGTGATGCAAGGGTTGGCACTATTCTAGCATATTCGAAGAATAACGTAGTGTATCCCTTACTATCCACTCCAGTCATCCTAAGGTTTAAGAACTTATTTGCTATCTGTTCTTTTTCATTGGGAGGGCAAAATTTCTTTTCTACCATATTCTTAAATTCCTCCCATTCCATATTGTAAATCCTACCACTTCCCCTAGACTGGAGGATAGTGTTCCACCACTCTAAGGCTGAATTCTTAAACAGATTGGAAGCAAACATTATCTTATCCTCTTCCGCACATTTGCTTATTTTTAAGACAGCCTCATTCTTTTCTATCCAGCGTAGAGTTGTAATGGGTCCTTCATTGCCCGAGAATTCTATTGGTTTGCAGGACCAGAATTCTTTATAAGAACAACCATATGGCATGGTTTTTCTCCTTTTGGGAATGGGCGCTTGAAGTATGGGTCCATTGTTTAAGTTGTGTTCAGGTTCAGTGGGTCATTTACTGCTATGGTTACTTTTATTATCCGCTTCCCTAACTGTTTTGATAATAAATGGCATCGCGTCAATTATCCCTTGTGCCACTATGTGTTAGATGTCATTGTTATCCACTTGATTTCCATTGTTATTGTTGTTCGGGTTATCATTATTCGGGTTATTGTCATTCTGGTTGTTATCATTCTGGTTTTCTTGATTCACTTCGTTGTCCATCTGGATTTTAAACATTTACCACGTATTAATATCACAAAAATAATATTTGATACAACCATTCACACAACACGCATATTGGTCAAAAATGTCGATCATTGCGACTTACTCTTTCTTATATAGTATGCATCTAATACAAACCAACACTGAAAATTAAAATTACAATACAACTGAAATAAATATTACACTACTAGTAGGCATCCAAAGCTATGATTTAGGTTTTTTTTTCAAACATACACGCATATTATATATTATTATTATTATTACCACCTCCACCATCACCTTCACTGATATGGATTCATCCAGAAATCCATATTGCGCTCGTCGTACTTCCAGACGAGTCGCTCTCCTACCTGTCTCATTCTCTCGCTATTTTCTAAAATCTCTTCTCCGAAAGTTCGGAGTTCTTGCACATTTTCTGCACTCATTGGGGGTGCAGGTGCTGGGGCTGGGTTTGGGAACTGGGGTGCGGGTTCCTGGTACGGGTAAGGATTCTCTAAAAGTTCCCTAATGTATTCATCGTTATCATAGTAGGGATCTAGAGGGTCCAAACCTGGGTAGGCTGCTAGATTCAGCATGGGTTCATCTTCTGCTATTGGGTATCGTTGCACATAATCCCTATTGCCATCCCACCACGAGTCTTAATATGGGTCTAAGGGATTGGGTGTTGGTACCCTAGGTATCTTCTCTAGGTTAAAATCATGCATTTCGACTTGGTTTTCTGGGATGTTTTCTATTTCCATTGGCTGAGCGGGGAATAGTGGTAATGGTTGGGGTGCTATCAGTTGCTCCAGGTTAGGGTCGGCAACTGTGGTTGCTAAGATATGAAAGTTTGCTAATCCCCTATTAAGCATATCCTCGGCGTGGGCATCTGTTTCTCTTTTAGCGGCTGCTAGGGCTCTCTGTTGTTGTAACTTTTTCATTCGTTTCCTACGTTCATGCGCTCCCCTACTGAACCATCCTCTCTTTTTAGGAGGGAATAGCTCTTCAGACTGAGCCTTAAACATGAATATCCCGTCTTCATTATCAGCTGAATACCCTGAGAGGGCAGGCTGTGAAGAGGTGCCTTCGCTCCTAGGTGAGCTGGACAACTGACGATACACGTCGGAAGGTCCTTGGTCGCTCATACTGTAAACTAACAGATAGTCAAATAACACACAACAATAAAATATAACTATGCACGTAGTTCCGTAATTTATCTCCTAACATATTGAATAATATCTTGGTGTCAGCAGAACACTTCTGTGGCTGAATCAGTGGCTTAGCTCTGATACCACCTTCTGTCGCAACCCTCGTCCCCTAACAAACCCGGGAACGGGCGGCCGTGACCAGTTTGGGTGGTATCTGTATTTGATCCATTTTGGCAGCGGAGATTACATCAGGACCGTAGTTATGAAATATTTTATCAAAGTAAAATACCACACTTTTATAATATTAAACATGTGGGAAAAATTCCAAGGTTTAAGTACACACATTTTCATAGGGGTAAACCCTATTTTATTTAATAAAACATCTCTTTATTTTTAGGTAACTTTATTGCCACTTTTCCAAGCCTTCAGTGCTGTCCAGCTGGCTTCTATTTGGCTTTCACATTTTGTTACCTGAAACGCGTTAAAAACATTTTGTCAGTGGGAAATACTGGTGAGTGAATCCCAGTTTAATCAAGTTTAATAAAGACCATTGTACAGTATTGAGGGCGGTCACGCAATTACATTTGTTTCCATCTATTCAATTACCACCCACGGTACTGTCAACCCGACTTGTGGTCATGTTACTCCTCGCAAGGTAGTAACAAATTTTGTATACAAAACCCCAACACACCGACGATAATTGTAGAATACAAATACTCAATAACTGTTTAATATAATTTAATTTAGGTGAGGTTTTGTAAAAACAGTTAACAAAAAGGAGATTACTCACATTGTTGTCTTAAGGTTTCCTTTAAGGGTTTCATGGAGATTATCTATAAATTATACAAATGCACACGTGTTAGTATAATAACCCAATAATTATATTAATGATACCCTCCCCGAGACGGCATTCCAACGACTACATCGGGCAGAACCACGACAGCCGTTACGGAAACCTAGATCAATCGGGCAGCGTATCTAATACATAACCGGGGTTATGATACTTACAACGGAGCAGAACTTCGTTATTTAGGGGGTATAATACCCGAAAATTATGTTAACTCTTTAGAATTTCGAGAGAAAGAAAAGATTGTGAGCGACTGGGACTGAAGGCTGAGCTCCCAATTTATAGGGGCTGATTCGCAGTTCCTCGCGGCCCCCGTAGACCACACAAGGGTCCTTGGCGGCCCGCGACATAGAGGGTAGGGCCTAGCTGTGACCCGTCATCACATATAGCCTCGACACATTGCAAGACACGTGGCAGCACCGGGTGCAGTCCTGGTGACTGGCTGTCGCGCCCTGAGTAGGCAGTAGCCAAGTCCTACGCGCCCCGCGAGCGACACAAGAATTTTGTTTTTAATTTATTTTTAATTATGTATAGTATTCAGGGCTCGGTTTTCACATACGGGGTGTATTTTAGGACATATTGGAATATTTTAAAATATATCAGGGTGTCGAAAATATTTTGGAGGGTTATTATATAGTAAGACCCTGTCAGGGACTCATGGATGACTTGGATTAGAGCTTCAACCAGATTATGATCCGGGTATCGATGAATTGGTCCAGGAATTGAATATGCAAGACGGAAATGTTGTCAGCCTCATCTCACAAAGAGATTCCTTCTGTGACCACCATCCAACATGAGAATAAGTATCAGTTTATGGGAGATACAAACAAGGAGAGCGAAAAGGAGAGAGTACAAGTTGACCTTTCTTTCATGACATCACTAGTATTTATACAAAAAATGGTTATTTGTCATTTCCATAGTAGGCATGGTCCCCGCTAGGGTATAACCAACTTAATATTGTCTTTTCTTTTTTTATATAATTATATGTATGTTTATATGGTAATAATATAACCTAATATGTCCAATCAAAGATTGTCGTGTAGCATCATGTATGTCAAACATGGAGGTTAAAACCTCATTATATGATTCACCACTACACAAACCATCTTGAAGATGGTTCGGAGGGTCATGAATAACAAGCATGTAAATCTATCTAACATAAGCTCAAGTGACCAAGTGCTCTCTAACCCGGGTGTGCCAAATCATCATAGAAAGAGTTAACTAAGTGAGGGAGGCTAAATGGGGCTAAGGCACTTTGATTCTAGTAAGTCACTTGAGTGTTCATACACAAGCTTCAAATGAAGGAGTGGAACTTAGTTTGGAAAGCCCAGGCTTCCATTCGTTCACACTTCATAACTCACAAGTTGATCATATGAAATATGATGACTTGTGCTTGTTTTCATCACCGATTTGTCATGCATAGACAAAATTAAAGCAAGTGTTTGAACTCATAACTTTGATGGTAATAACCTCAACACAAACCCACAATCATAGACTTGATTGTGAGCTTTGTGGGCATAAGATTCCACCAAGTTATTAACATAAACATGAACATACAAAAAAGATAAAAACAAGCAGAAAGTTTTATGCACTTTGGACCTCAAATGTGGTGAGGTTTCACCTTAGTTTGCCCAAGAAAACTTGTGGAAACCTTCCTAGAGGTTATCCAAGTGTTTTAGAAGAAGAAATGAGAAGAAAATAGTAGAAGAAGTGAGTTAGAACTCACTTAGAAACTCAAAATGTTTCTTCTCAAATCTGCTGAAAATAAGCTGAGATTAGGAGTGCTTTTGAAGTGTTTAAAGTGTTTGTAAAGTGATAAAAAGGATGGGGAAGTGTTGCCTATATGAGGAAGGGATTAGGGTTTGAGTTAGGCGAGCATTCAGTGCAATTAGGTGGGAGATAACATTAAAAAACAATTAAACACCCCTTAACAGCTGCGATCGCAAGTTGTTTTCCTTTATAATTTTTTTTTGACATAATAAGTTGTATATATGTAGTCTATGTTATATATTTATGATGTATTAACGTATAACTAACATGTAACAAAGCCTAATATGTATATGTAACATGAAATCAAGCGTTGAACAAGTATGTAAACATGGATTTAGTGTTGTAGGATTAAATGAAATCTTCTGATGATTAAACAAGTATATGTATGCGTAGAATGTTTAAATCACATATTTTCGATTAATTGTTTGTGTGTTAAACATGTTCATGATACGAATATGCAATAAGCTTACAATTGAATCAAACGAACAATGTATAAATGAATGTTCGAACAATGTATATTTCATATAAAAAGATCCATTTTATTACGATCAAAATCTCAGATTTACAACGTTTCGAAGCGAATTACGATTACAAGAGGAATAAGTTTACGAAAATAGAAATACAATACGATCTTTCTAAAACGGAAAGCTACGAAAAGCGAGGCGTTACATCAAGCCCCACTCCCAGCAGTCTAAGATTGGATTTGAGCATGTGAACCTCATTTTCAACCTAGACCAAGTAGGCTACTCAATTCATTAAACTGAGAATTTGAGTAAATTTTAAAACAATACATCATTTTCACCACAAATAATCATTTAGTAATTAGTAATTTAGCCATGGCATGATATACATCATTTTCAACTTAAAATAATACATCATTTTCACCACAAATAATCATTTAGTAATTTAGCCATGGTATGATATACATCATTTTCAAATTTCAACATTGACTATAACCCATTCCCATCAATTACCGACGACCATAATACAATCCAACAAAAAAACTAACTTTCCGTTAATTTTTGTTCAAAATCCATAGAGAACCTGTAACACCCCAAAACGGGTTTGTTAATTAAACTAAATTTACCGGGAATGAGCGGGTAAAATACCGTTAGTGGTAAAAGTTAACCCAGTAAACATTAGGATTTAAATAATAAAACCTAATGTTAAATAAAAGTGGCGAACAAATGCTTTTAGTAAATAAAGTTTATAAAGGCACGGGCTACTGGGACATAATTTAAGTCGGGGTAGTGGCATTCCCGAACTTAGTAAATAGGATTATCATGTCCGTCGATAATTTACGAGAGATAGGCAACTAGAAATATAACCTAGTTATAAACTATAATGTGCAAGTACTAACATTGGGAGGGACTAAAATTGTCAAATCAGAAACAAATATCTTTAAAATAAAATAAACACCAAAAACACACACTTGTGTGTGTGTGGTCGATCCAGAGCAGGAGAAAAGGGGGCCAAACCCTCAAGGAGCTGAAATCATCAAATTGAAGGAGGAATTGAGCCTCAAATTCCTGCATGAATGTAAATTATTGATCACATGTAAGACCCTCGCTATTATTTTACGGTTTTCGTACAGATTACGAAAATAAACATGTAATTATAATTACATATACAATGAAAATACAGGTTAATTAAAACTTTTCTAAATTTTAAAACATTACATCTTGTTTGGTAAAAATTCGTCGTTTATAAATAACGATGAAACTATGTGCGGAAGCTTGTAACTACATCGTGTTCGGTTCTTCGTTGAGCTTGATCTTCATCCGGGTATTCATGATGTTCACCTATGATCAAAACCAACACAAAAGTTAGTTTTGATAGTTAAATAACAAGTTTAAACGAGTCCGAAAACAAAATATAAATTTTTCTAGCTCTGACTGTCTGTCGTTGGCCGCGACAGATTTGGCCTTGGCCTTCGCGGGTCGCGACAAACTTTCTTTTCTCCGTCACGGGGCGCGACAACCACTTTTTCACAGAAGGTTTTGTTTCTTTGAGCTGCAAATGCCCAGCTTCGAATTTTACCAAAATTCTAACTTTGAAACTTCATATCTTTTGATCTAAATGTCCAATTCGCGTGATTCTTTTTCCTACGCGTTCAAATTCAACATTTTGACTCGTTTATGTTTAAAACCACAAACTTGTTTCAAAATAGTCATGGGGCATACGCCCATGTAATTAACTAAATTTCTTTTTCCCGGATTCATAACATTTGTGAATTACACGGCCAATATCTAAGTTATGTGTGTAACCCGCTTTGACCCGTTTAAAGGGTCTTATGCATTTACGCATTAATCTCACTCTTCTCTTTTCACACTTTAGATTTCCACGTTCAAAGTATCTACCTATATCACATAATCATTATGCAAGTTCCTAAACAACCCATATGGGTCGTTTGCCCAATTTACCCATCAAGGGCTTTTTGGTCAACTTTAGTCCCTCATTCTACGACGAAGGACTTTCACTAATATTTGACCAAAATATCACTTTTAACTATAAATCTAAATATGCGTACCTGACTCGGGTCATAGCATTGACCCATTTACATACCTTACCTCCATAATATCCTAATTCATAGCACCACCAATTCATAACCGTTTTATTTTGTGCGCATAAGACTCGACAAGCACTTATTAGTCATTATTTGTCAAATGGTATTTACATTACCATTTGACCCGTTTGGTCTAAACGACCAAACATTTAGCGCTTATATTTGAATGGTATTTATTTACCATTTCATTAAGTATCTCAATTCGGATTTCTCACCCTTTAGCATGTCTCTTAAACCCTTTTCTTACGCGTTTAGCCTGACATGACTTATGCCACTTGGTGTCGTTTTATATTTCAACTTTTATCTATTTGTACGTGACTAAATCACCGTTTTCCCTTTTTATTCGTTTAGGCTTACTTATAAAATAGCCATTCGAAAACTCGTTTTATCTTAGTCTTTTCATGACTAAATTTACCTTTTTACCATTAAACATGGTTCTTATCATTTATATTGGTTCCGACCCATATCATTTCGCGTCGGAAACCATATTTCGAATATTATCTTTATCGTATTTGTAACTTATAGATTAAACACGTATTCTACAAAAAGGTGTAAGTTTTACTTACCTTGCATCCAAACTGCGTTTTGCTTCCATACTTGATTTGTTTAACCCATAATGTGTGTAAAATGCAACATATAAATTACATCAAATGAGGCATAAAACTAACCCTTTTTTAGTACTAATGTTGGAAAAAGTGTGCTTTTGTCTTCCTTTTGTATTTTCAGGACCAAATGAGCTTAAATGAACACAAGTAACAAATATGCAGCAAAAACTAACATAAATACAAGAAAAGGAATAAACGTGGCATGCCCGACCCCTCAACAGCATCTTCCCAAGCAAAAACAAGGAAACAGAAGGCTGACCACGGCCCCATGCCCAGCGGACACGGGGGCGTGGCCAGGTGTCTGCAGAAAAAGACAAAGCTATAGAAGCTTCTATTCCCAGCACGGGGGCGTGCCCAGCTCAACACGGGTCGTGGTCAACGCTAAGATTCACAGAATCTAGCAAATCTTGATAGTACAGATACGCTTCTGCACACGGGGCCGTGCCCAGCGAGCACGGGGGCGTATGGAGCCTAATATAGACAATTGCAATTAATGAAGAAAGAGAAAGAGGGTGGACACGGGGCCATGTCCGGGCTTCTGTGCAGGCTATAAATAGGGGTGCTTGGTTCACTTCAAATGCATCCCTTGGCAAACCACCTCTCTCCCACTTCACCACCACTCCACCACCACTACAACACCCACATCCACCACCATCATCCATCATCCACCCTAGAGTGTGTGTAGTAGTCTCGGGATCCAAGATTGATAGTAAGAGTTCTTGACAATCAAAGGCCATGTTTGCCTAAGTCTCTTACATCACTTGCTGAAGACAAACAATTAATGTAATACTTTTGATTTTTAATCTTTTCGCACTTTTTATTTGGTTTTGTATTAATGACTTTAATAACTAGTTTCTTATGTTGAAGGTGAAACTTCCTTATCATTTGTCCGTGGTGTCTTGGCATTATTTTACTGTCTATATAAAATAAAAGATTTTCACCATTCATATCTCTACGGTTTATATAGAGATATGTTTGCTACCTGGTCGGGGGTTAAGGGAATGGTTTGGTAAGGTTCTTGCCTTGTTCAGTGTATAGATACTGCAAGGATCTGGGTCAAGCTTACTAGGACCTCCTTCAATACCCACTGGTATTGGATGGCGGGGCTGCGAATAGCTTGATCCCCTCATATGTAAACTACTATTAATACATTAACCCGGTGAAGAGGTATGGTCCCAATTCCTTGCCAACATGGCAAGGACCACACCACTTTTTCCATCAGACGTGGCGCTGACATCGGCGAAGTCATCCAGAAGCTTCTAGAAGCTTCTGGAAAATATCTAGGTGGCTCCAAAGATGCTCCACCCAACATAAAGGACACAACGTGTCACCAGTCACCAGGCGCCACGTAGGCCTGTAACAAATCTAAGGGCAGCCCGACAATGCCAGTACGACGTCTCCAAGAAGGGCAAATGCGAGCGCGCCACGTGTACCACTACACTGACCACAGCAGAGGAGACCAAGAGGATATTCCCCTTGGTCGGACAGCTGGCGCGCAACAACAGCTGGCATCGCTGCTCTTCCCTCCCTCAACCTCCGGCTATAAATAGAACCCTTCATCATTCAGGTTAAAGGATCTTGCTCTCTCTATTCTCACACTTAACACACACTGTTTATTCCTCCTCGGAACAGTACTTATTCTCACGCCGGAGCCTGGTTAAGAGGGAAACCCCCATATTCCCCTCTTAACGAGACTAACGGTGTTGCTGTTTTGCAGGAACCGTGCCATCTCACGAGTAGAAAGAGAGATTGAACCCACAGAAGAAATAACCCCACAGATTAACCATAGTGTTAACCTGTGTTTCATCACCCGGCTACTTGGGATTGTATCCCTGCTGACTCAAACCACTTAGCCGAGGGTAACGTCACCTTCAAAAGAGGGGCCTACCACATTACGCATTAATAACTTAATTAATTATCTTTCAATATTCCGACCCTTTGGGATTGTATCCTTGCTGACTCAAACCACTGGGTTGAGGGTAACATCACCTTCAAAAGAGGGGCCTACTACTATAACTAAGATAATCTCTTAAAAAGTGCAAAAGTGTGGAAATCATCAAAGGTTACATTAAAGGCGAGTCGGATCCAAGTGATTCATCTTGTCTATCTGTTTTTATTTTTCAGCATTTTTAGTTTTTATTTTTCATGTTTAAAACCTTTTCTAAAACTTTTGATTTGATTAGACATTGAGGATAAACTGGTACTAAAAGCTCTTGTGTCCTTGGACGACCTCGGTATCTTACCAACGCTATACTACGCTCACGATGGGTGCACTTGCCCATATGTGTGTTTAGTGTTAGTAGAATATCGTGTTTTATAAATTTAAAACTTGACTAACGTATTAAAAAGGGCTTAAAATATTAATAAAAATACATCACACCTAACGCACATCAACCCGCTTCCTTCCCAAGCTTCCACCTAGCTTGTCAAGCGTCAAACTAACATCATAATTCGTAAGATGGTTAGGTTAGTCATCTCTAATTACAACTATTCCATCTTATGTGTTTTACGTCGAAATTATTATTCGGCCTTATCATTGGTTAATTTGACTTTTAAAAGTCAATTACCCTTAATCGTATAGAATGCACATTTGTGTTCAATAACTCATTTAGACAATCTCATCAATTACCCGGTAAACATTATTATGATGCTATCGTTTTAAACTACCTTCCTATCGATGTTCATGCTATTATTAGCATCAAGGTAACTTAGCTCCCGTTTACCAAGGATAGTTTATTCTTTCATTATGCAAAATCTACGGATTTTCATCAATAAATAAAAACCCGTTTCATCACGTTATTATGTGTCACACCCCGATATTTCCACGTATTACCAGTGGGCCCGATGGAGAGTATCATGACGTAGTTGATATCATCATGGTCAATAATCACAGTTTAATGCACAGCGAAAGTCTTAAAATAATAATACAAACCGATTTGAAAGTATAATAAAATAGTACACAACAGTTGTAAAGTAGATCCACAGGCGGATCAAAACAAAAGAAATATTGTTCAACAGACTTAAAGTGATAAAAGCTTGCAAGACTCTTTATTTAATCACTCAGGAGTCTCCAGCCCATTACGCGTCATACCTGCACTTAACCTTTTTGGAAAAATACGTCAGTTTACACTGGTAAATACAATTAACTGACTCTTTTTGAAAAGTGTTTATAAAATTGATTTAAATGCACAAGGCACAAATATTATTTTATAACTTGGGACAATTATTTAAAATAATCTTTATACAGATTTATATGTTTGTCGTCCATTCGGGACCCGGTTAGAAGAGCCGAGACAAGATTAATAGACACACCACTAATATAATCCCACGGCGAGTTATCCTCAACGAGTGGTTATATCTTTTACATACGCAACTATCAGGTGTATGCCTACACCCCATGCTTAAGTCGTGGTCATTCAAATGAATGAGCCGAGGATATCCAGGTCACGGTCATCAACCCCCCAAAGGCATTGCATCAAACAAAACAGATTAAAACGGGTTATCTCAATGATTTAACCACTAATCGATTAAAGATTCAATACCCGACCAAGCGGTATTATTAAATACCGTATCCCAAGCCCGTATAACGAAAAATAAGTTAAAAGTATTTACCTGAGCTAAAATATAAATTAAATCTCATCCGTGTATCAAATCAGCAAGTACAGTAGCTTTTACCGGGCTCCTAATCTGGAACGAAGGTTTTAATAACCTATTAGATTCCTAACGGGTCTTATTTAAATTATAACTTAGACCGTTAGTTTTAAAGAAAGGTTTGCGGTTCAAAACGCAAGATTAAGCGAAGACCAGAATAGAATGTGATTTAGACACAACAAGTAGGAAGACTTGTATAAATTGGGTAACTAAATAAATTCTGGATTTTAAAGTAAAAATGAAAAGGTTTGACCCGCTTCGGTTAATTTACGCAAACTAGTTACATAAATCTTACCAAACGCGTATATGCATAACGGGTAACCAAATGAGTCATGTACAAGTTCCACAAGTTAATATGCTTTAATTATGTTATGATATCAGTAGGATATCTTCCATTAAGCCCAAAATAAATTTAAAATCAATTTAAGCCCCGTAGGGGTATTTTGGTCATTTTAAAGTTTATAAAAGAGGTTTAAATTTAAACTGAAGATCTAGTCCAAAACCTTCTGTGAAAATATTTATTTTATGTGGTTATAACAGCAAGATATCATACATATGTGTGTTTAATCGTTTATGGCCAAACTATGCACCGTAGGGGCATTTTAGTCATTTTACATATGCTTAAAGGGTCAAATTTGGAAACCTGAGTTCAAGACTTAAGCTTACTGTTAAAGTATAAAAATTTATTTTTAAAAATCAGTAGGTAATAAATCTTAAGCGTTAAATATGGTTTTAAACCATACTATGCGCTTAATAGGCGTAAAAGTCGGTATTTGACGATATTTGAAATGTTTATAAAATTTTGAAGTCCTGATCAGTTTCTAAAGCTTAAAATATTTTATTTAACATATGAAATCAGTAGGAAAAGGTTTGGTATCAAAATGTTATGTAAAACTCATTTTATCAATGAAAAGAGCAATTTCGTCAATACCGAATTTACACTAGAACTCTATAATATAATCAGTATAAAATTTGGAAAAAAATTTCAAAAAATCCCTAAATATTATATCTTAACAGTGGGTATAAAGTTTGGTGTCAAAATTTGGGTTTAAATATGATTTATACTGAAAATGTCATTTAATTAATAAAAAGCTTTCATTTTACGATATCTTGCATATCTCCTATTTTAGACCATAAACTGATGTCAAACTTTTAGGACAAACTTAAATATCAGTAATAAAGATTTTTGTCCTCTCGCATTTTCAAAAATCTCGTTTTTATAACATAAGGGCAAAATGGTCAACTTTTAAGCATTTAACGGAAACATGTAAATGATTCAGATTTTCTAAAGGACCATGTAGTATAACCTCAGAGGGTTATCCTAACATATAATATGGTCACAAAGGAACTCTAAGGCATGTCTAAAACTAAGCTAATGCGGGTCAGAACTGAAAGTCAAAGCAAAAGTCTACTTTTGCGACTTTCGGTTGCGAACCGAGCCTAAACTCAGAATTGTCGGGTTGAACATGCCTAAACATGTTCTTATATTATTTACCAAGTTATTTAAGTGTTAAAACATGTTCCATAACTTCAGCATTATCAGTTATGAATTATTTTGCAAAAATAGTCTCGTTTGACTTTTTTGTTTAGAAGTTTGACCCGACATTTGACTGAGATAACGTGATAATTAGGAGGTGCCATTTTAAGGGTTTAACACCTACATAATTACCAACATATAGCCACTTTCAATTTGAATAATGGCTGGACCGTTAGTGATTAATCACAAAGTCAAAGCAGAATTACGTTAACTTTGACTTTCGGTCATTACACTAATGAAAACTTAATTACAGGAGCTAAGAACGCTTACAAGAGTCCTTAGCAAGAAAATTTAGATTAAGAGAGCTTCCTTCCAAGGTAGGATACTCCAGAGAATGAGATTGAAAGCTCCAAAGTTGAGAGTGGGTTTGAAAGTATGATAATTGATCTTGCAAGTGAGAATGGCTGCCAAATCTTCACCTATTTATACTACTAGTGGTTGCCACCAGATCATTACATGTGTTAGGGTTCTCCTCTGATGATCACATGTGTCCAAAATGGTTTTTAAAACCAACAAACAGTCCATAGAATCGAATAAAACCATGCAATGGTGAAGAACTTGCAGAACCTGCACCTGTGCATGAACTTCTGCCCAGATCAGACTGTCGCGTCGCGCGACGGTAGAATGGTTGTTGTGTGGCGTGACGCCACCACATGAGTTACCAGCCAAACCAGTTTCAACTTTGACAATTTCACCCCTTGGACCTTCTAAAGCGTAATAATTTCCATTTTAAGCACATTTAACCCATAAAATTTATATTTTCATGATCCTTAGAGTATAACCAAACATCGTTAGGTCCGTTTTCGTTAAACGATAACCGAAAACACAAGTTTTGCCTCGTTGACGCTTTTACCCCTTTATTTACGAAAGTTAACGTATTTATCTCAAACGATATCGAAACCTTGTGAAATTTTCGTCACTTGATCTTGGAAGTATAATTAATCATTACAAAGCTCAGGGTTCGTTAAAAGGTCACTCAGTGGTAATAATTAAACATGTTGACACATTTAACCCTCGCGTCTTGTAAACTTTCACTTTCTTTCACAAACGGCTTCATACGTTTCACAATTTATTCGTTTAAGGGCATAAGCATCGTGTAGGGTCGTCGAAAGGCAACATTTTCAAATGTTGACACTTTGGATCCTTTTGCACACATACTTTCTTCGTTTGTCAACTTTAGTCCCTCGTAATCAATTCGTTATATGTTTAAAGTCCATGACACGTGTCGATACTATATTGGACATGATTTTACGAGGTGTTACATCCTCACCCCCTTAAAAGAAATCTCGACCTCGAGATTTACTGAAATAAATAAGGGTATTTCTGCTTCATTGTGGATTCAACCTCCCATGTGTTTTCTGGGCCTCTACGGGCATCCCATTTTATCTTCACAATCGGTACATGCTTTTTTCGAAGCTTCTTAACCTGTCGATCCTCGATCGACAAAGGTTTTTCAACGAACTTCAAGCTCTCATCTATCTGCACGTCCTTATGGGACATTGCTAGCGACTTATCGGCTAGACATTTCTTCAAATTGCAGATGTGGAATACATTATGTATTCCACTAAGCTCTTCGGGCAATTTCAGCTTGTAGGCCACAGTTCCGACACGTTCGACGATCTCGAATGGTCCAATATATCTCGGGCTCAACTTGCCCTTCTTACCAAAATGCATCACCCCTTTCCAGGGTGATACCAGCACTTTATCTCCTACCTCGAATTTCAGAGGTTTACGCCTTTTATCCACGTAGCTTTTCTGCCTATCCCTGGCAGCTTTGAGACGATCACGGATCTGTACAATCTTATTTGTCGTCTCCAGGACTATATAAGGTCCTGACAGTTGGACATCTCCAACTTCCGCCCAACAAACTGTCGTTCTGCACTTCCTTCCGTATAAGGCCTCAAAAGGCGTGGCTTGGATGCTCGAATGATAGCTATTATTATACGAAAATTCAATCAACGGAAGATGGTCATCCCAACTTCCACCTAAATTAATGACCAAAGCCCTGAGCATATCCTCGAGTATTTGAATTGTATGTTCGCTTTGACCATCGGTCTGAGGATGATAAGCAGTGCTGAAGTTTAAACGAGTGCCTAAGGATTGCTGAAAGCTTTTCCAAAAATGAGACATGTATCTAGTATCTCTATCAGAGATAATAGATACTGGCACTCCGTGGAGGGATACTATCTCATCCACGTACAGCTGAGCTAGCTTATAAGAGCTGTGTGCTTCCTTAATAGGCAAGAAATGAGCTGACTTGGTCAGCCTGTCGACTATAACCCAAATAGTATCATTTCCATGCTTTGTCCTCGGTAACTTTGTGATAAAATCCATAGTTACCATTTCCCACTTCCAGGGGGGAAGTTCAGGCTGTTGCAGCAAACCTGACGGCTTTTAATGTTCGGCTTTAACCTGCGCACAGATCAGACATTTAGCCACATAAGTGGCTATATATTTCTTCAAACCTATCCACCAATAATTTGCCTTTAAATACTGGTACATCTTATCACTGCCAGGATGGACTGAATATTTCGAACTGTGAGCTTCCTGAAGGATCACGTCTCTAAGTCCCCCATGGATAGGGACCCTGATTCGACCATTTAATCTAAGAATCCCATCCTTGCCATAAGACAATTGATCAGCAGTGACACCTAACTTCTCATTCGGGAAGTTAGTTTCCAAAACAGCTTCCTTCTGAGCGGCTAACAACCTTTCATTCAAGCTGTTCTTTAGTTCGATGCTCTTGGCATTGATTCTTATAGGCTTAACTCTTTCCTTCCTGCTTAGAGCGTCAGCTACAACATTCGCCTTTCCTGGATGGTAGCGAATTTCGCAATCATAGTCATTCAATGTCTCCATCCAACGAAGCTGCCTCATATTAAGATCTTTTTTATTGAACAAGTGTTGAAGGCTTTTATGATCAGAGTAAATCACACACTTGGTTCCATATAAATAATGCTTCCAAAGCTTCAGTGCAAACACAACGGCACCCAATTCCAAATCATGGGTGGTGTAGTTCTTTTCGTGCACATTTAATTTTCGTGAGGCATAGGCAATGACCTTGCCTCTCTGCATGAGCACACAACCCATACCGGTGTGTGATGCATCGCAGTATACAACAAATTCTTCAATTCCTTCTAGCAATGTCAACACTGGAGCATTGCTTAGTTCCTGCTTGAGAATGTCAAAAGATTCTTGTTGCTTGGGACCCCAATTAAACTTTATATTCTTGCGAGTCAATGAAGTTAGGGGTGCAGCAATCCTTGAAAAATTTTCAATGAAACGCCTGTAATATCCTGCTAGACCCAAAAAGTTGCGAATCTCTGTAGGTGTTTTCGGTGCTTTCCAGTCCATAATCGCTTTAATCTTAGCGGGATCCACCTGGATACCACACTCACTCACTATATGCCCAAGAAACTGAACTTCTCGGAGCCAAAACTCACATTTAGAGAACTTAGCATAAAGCTTTTCTCGTTGTAGAAGTTCAAGAATACTTCGAAGATGTTTTTCATGATCGGCCTGATTCTTTGAATATATAAGTATGTCATCAATAAAAACAATGACAAACTTGTCCAAATATGGCTTGTAAACGCGATTCATGAGATCCATGAATGCTGCAGGTGCATTAGTGAGCCCGAAAGGCATCACTAAGAACTCGTAGTGGCCATATCGAGTTATGAATGCAGTTTTATGCACATCATCGGTTCTGACCTTCAACTGATGGTAACCTGACCTCAAATCGATCTTCGAAAAGTAGCTTGCTCCTTGAAGTTGATCGAACAGATCGTCGATCCTGGGTAATGGATATCTATTCTTGATAGTGACTTTGTTCAGCTCGTGAAAATCAATGCATAAACGCAGTGATCCATCCTTCTTCTTTACAAATAGAATCGGCGCTCCCCAAGGGGATGATCTAGGTCGAATAAAACCTTTCTCCAACAAGTCATCCAGCTGTGTTCTCAATTCTTTCATCTCAGTTGGTGCCAATCGATAGGGTGCTCTTGCAACTGGTGCTGCTCCAGGAATGATATCGATTCTGAATTCCACTTGCCTATCTGGAGGTAATCCAGGTAGTTCTTCAGGGAATACGTCTGGATATTCAGAAATAACAGGGATGTCTTCGATCTTGGGCTTTGGTTCATCAATAGTCACTTGTGCCATGTAAATGACACAACCCTTCTTCAAACACTTTGATGCCTTAAGCATAGACACTTGTTTAGGCAACCCATACTAAGTATCTCCTTGTATTGTAAGTGGTTCACCATAAGGAGTCTTAATAATCATTTGCTTCTTATCACAAACAATATGGGCTTGGTTAGAAGATAACCAATCCATGCCTATCACTATATCAAATCCGGCTAGTTTCAACGGAAGCAAAGATAGTGGAAAAGAGTGATCCCTAATGGATATGAAACATCCATCTAATACTGTTGAAGCAGTCTCTATAGTACCGTCGGCCAATTCTACCTCATATTTTATGCTTAGAGTTTTAACAGGCAGATTTAACAGTTTACAAAATTTAATATCTACAAAAGACTTATCTGCACCTGAATAAAACAAAACTCTAGCATATACATCATTGATAAGGAAAGTACCTGTTATCACATTGTCGTTCTGTATCGCCTCCTGAGCATTCATTTGAAAGACCCGAGCATTGGTCTTTTTAGCCTCTTCAGGCTTCTTTGCAAATTTTAGGCAGTTGGTCTTGATATGCCCTTTTTCGTTACAATTGTAACAAGTTGCATCTTTCATTTTCTTGCAATCCAACGTTTTATGTTCATTTGATTTGCAGATCCCACAAACTCTAGGTTGCGATTGCTGTTGCGATTTTGATTCGAATCTGCACTTTCCAAAGTGATTCTTCTTGCAGATTTTACACTTGGGCTTCTCACCCGTTTGTTGGTTATCCTTTTTAAACCCCTAACTCTTCTTGTGATCTGAGTTCCCTTTCCTTTTCTTGTTGGAGCGATGAGAACTCTCATCCTCCCGCTTTCGTTTACCTTCATCAGAAACTTTGAGAGATTTGTTTCTGATAGCATCCAGTGTGAGAGATAGAGACAGATCTGCCACTGACCTGAATGTGGTAGGTCTGGATGCTTTCACATTTCCCTTGATTTCTAGAGCTAAACCTCCAATAAAACAGGCTATCCGCTTCGATTCCGGGGTGACCAAATAAGGGACCAATCAAGACATGGTGTTGAAGCTCGTAAGATATGCCTGACAATCCAAGTTCTTCATGACCAGAGTTAAGAAGTCGGTCTCGATTTTCTCCACCTCATGTTGTGGACAGAAGTTTTCCTTGATTGTAGGATCGAATCGCGACCTGAATGAGTCATTCGGAAGAGCTCTAGTCCGTTTCAGAGGCGGATGTAAAACAACTTATTCCTTTCAATTTCTTCTCTATTAACACTTTTATGAGACTTTACAATGAGTTCTAACAAGATTTAGGCAGCACCTCATCTCACATACAATGACCTCTGTTAGCTTCAAATGACACACTCAACCCCTATTTATAGGCTTGGCCTGTTAGCTTGAAATGATACATTGAAGCTTCAAGCTAACACACATGATTGTGTTTCAAGCTGACAAGCAAGAACCAGTTTCAAGCTGACAAGCAAGAACCAGTTTCAAGCTAACAAACAAACTTTTACATGTAAACCCTAATTCTAACCATCTAGACCTAAGACTTGATTAAGACGTAGTCGATAGATGTGTGCACTAACAGACTCCCCCTCAGATGTTGACGAGTCTTAAGTGTCGAGTCTTCTCAATCTTCAGTCTTTATCAGTCTTCGGGCTTTCTTCACTCTAACTGACTCCCCCTCAACTTGTGCTGGGATCGTAGTCTAGCTTTCACAGATTCAGGTATCGTAACCTGACTCACCTGCATAATCTCTACCCAAAACATAAGTTTCATAAAAGATAAGATATAACAAATTAAGAAACTTTGCTAACCTCTTGAAGACACAACCCTGAATACATCATTTATCATGTATCAAACAAAAAAATTTATCATGTCAATTTCTGATGAACCACTTGAATATATATCATTTTCATTTCACACATCTTCAAACAAACTTTCCCAAACCTGTTCGTCATGTTTAGCACTCGGAATTTTGAAAATCAGCTTTTCAACATCAGTTGTCTAAAATCTTTTTGGATTTTTCAAAATTTATGCTAAAACACACCGAAACTCTTTTTGGAATTTTGATATGAAATGAAATGCAGTAAAGAGATATTTACAAACAATATTTTTGTGAGTTTGTGTAAGAGGATCATATCAGTTTCTGAGACAAATCACCAACACCGTTAAGCTTTATACATTTTAAGTTCTAAACGATTCACTTAGATTGTCAGTATACTGATCCTCTTAAATTCTCACACAAAGTTCAACTGTTTCGAAATACGAGATTAATGTCTTAAGCACTTAAACTTATTTGCGTGTCCCGCCTCAGAATATACTCCCGTATCCAGATCCCAATATTCAGTCTTACAGGTGAGTATACCTAGATGATATTTGTAAGGGGTTAAATTGCGAAACCGTGAGAGCTCAGGTCAGAACTTTCGTTCAGCAGAGAGATGACGGCTCGACTTTTGGTGGGTCCCCTTTAGAGGATCTTTTTTACAACAACATTGATTAGCAATTTTATTGTCTCATCATTTATGCTGAGGGTGGCACTATATTTCAAGCAAGCATAAAGTATTCTCCGGGGACTAGGCCATTGCTTCCGCATTATCAGAAGTCCCGGGATAATACCCCAGATATCACTAAGTATAAAGACCTAGTATCTCAGAAAGAGGGGTCTTTCAAACAAGATTTTGGGGGTTACCCATATATCTGAGAGATGTTACCCACGAAATAAGTAAGTTTGAATTTAGGTTTATATCTCGTCACAATCTACTAAATGTGCAAAAACCTACTGGCACATCATCAGTGAGACCGTTTATCACATTTTTCTTTCCATTTCTTTAGCATGCTGTGATAGTCCACTGATGTACTATCATTTCCTCTTCTATTCAACAAAAACTCATTTTTGATTTTATCATGTTTTTGTCTTTTTCAAAATTTCAATTTTTTTTGGATTTTCTGAAATTTTTACTCCCCCTAAAATGCAAACACATTTTAGGAAATTTGAAAACAAACTATACAATAAAGTGACAACCGATATCAAATCGCTTCAATTTGCCATCCACTTGGCATAAACAATCAGAACTCCCCCTCACAACAAACTATTTTCCCATTGTGATTTCAAAACACTTGAGTTTGTTTTAATCAAATGGTTTTTCCGGAAAATTAGTTTTGTTGATTTTCAAACCATTTGTAGGTTAGGGGTTCATCACATTGTTCTCCAAAATACCACTTGTAAGTATGGTCCAATCAAGTTCAACTTAATGACCTTGATTAACCACTTGTCAATGAAAACCTCTTTCAACCACTTACAGGTTCACTCACCAACCATAATCACTTGTAAATCAAAATATAACAATTTAAAGATACCACCTGTACTTTACCAACTGTACCACTTGTAGGATCATTTGCTAAGAAAGATGCCGATACCTGCTCCACTCTTACCAACCTGGGAGCTCCGGCAAGTCAGAATTTTTAGTTTGGAAAAACTTTCCCCCAAGCCTGACCAGCCTTGGGAGATTCTGGAACACATCTGTCCCACCAACACTTTGATTTGTAAAAATCTTTTGCAGTTTTAACTTTCCCATCAACCATCTTCCCAAAAATATGCTTGACTTTTCCATTGAAAGCCTTCTCAACATCAAATTCTCCCTTATCAGCGAAGAATTGATTTGAGATCTCTACCTTTCCCACTTTCTTCATCAAATTTTCCTTTGACAATGGAGGAAAATCCTCATCGTTCACCTCTGGAACAGAATTCACAACTTTTTTCTCAACCAAAGACTCCTCTGATTTTATGGAATCAGATTCATTGTCAGAATTACCCTCAGATTTAACCACCCACTTTTGCTTGTTCAAATCACCTTTTCTTTTGTAAAACCGTTTTGAACTTTCTCCTTCCTCAGAAGTATAATTTTCAAACTTTTTAACATTTTTTACAGGTTGTTTTTTCTTATCAACACAAGTCTTTCTTAAAACAGAGTTAGAAGAAACTTCCTGTTTTTGGTAGTTGGTCTTGGGGCAATTCCAAGCTATATGTCCAACTTCTTGGCATTTGAAACATGTTCTTCTGTCAACTCTTTCAGCAAACCTTCTCACATTCTTCTTCACTTCAGCAAGAAACTCTTGATTCTACTGCTTCCAGAACGGTTTCTTCTGTTCATTCTCTGAACTTCCTCCTGAAACAAATTTTGTTTTTGGTTTATAAGTTTTCTGATTTTTATAATTTTCTGAAGAATTGAAACCAAGACCTTTCTTTTTGAGATTACCATTATGGTTTGATTTCTTTTGAAAACCATAACCATAACCATAACCGTAACCCTTTTTCTTGTTCAATCTCTGTTGAACTCTTGAAGTGTATTTTTTAGGTTTTTCAACAAGATTTAAATCTTTTTTTTCAGAAATGTTAATTTTTGTTAGTTTGAACACCTGTTTGATCATTTCAGTTTTTACACTTCTTATTGGAAATTCCTCATCAGAATATAATTTGTCTGAATCATTCAAAGTATATGCTACTTTGATTGGACCGTCATTCAAATTAGATTTTGATAACATGAATTCTTTATTGTAAACCCTTTTAACCGGTGAACTCGGACTCTTTTCTGATGAACTCGAACTTTCAGACTTAGACTCCGGTTTTGACTTTTCATCCATATCCAACACCTGATCAACCACTTTCTTTAATAACTCAGACTCATGATCAGTGTCAGACGCTGTGAATGTAACATCAATATTGTCTGGTAATTCATCAATGATTTTAGACTTTAACTTGATGTTGACTGCCTTTTTTAGACGCTCCTCGTTAGGATTCCTTGGAGAATAAGTTTCATGGATCGGGGGCGAACATCTGTTATACTTGACACTTGGTTTCTTACCAGTATCAGTATCTTCAATCTTTTTATCCATGAATGCTTCCAGACCTGCAACAGTAGGATAAACACGATCAATCAAATAATCACATGTTGTATAGCTCAGCAACAATCGTTTAATCCTTTCACTCTCAATCTTTTCGAGTTCCACATCCTGCTTCAGCTTTGCACAATCTTCAATGTATGCATTAATAACACTCTGCTTTGTCATTAATGTTGCACTCATCTTTTCCATTGCTTTTTCAATTTCTGTATTCGTCTTTTTCAGACGATCAACTGTGTTGTTCAGCACATCATAAGATTCCTTCACATACTTCACATCGGACAATAAATCTTCTTTAATCTTCTCTAAATCAGCAATCTTCTTATCTTTCTCCTCACAAACTTTGCAAGATTCTGAACACTTCAAACATGGTTTTTCAACTTCAACCAATTTTTCTACTATCTTTTCAACCTCGGCAGATTTCACTACTTCAACGATTTTTTCTACCTCGACGAGTTTCTCTACTTCGACCAATTTTTCAACTTCGACTATTTTTTCAACCTCAACAATCTTCTCCACCACTTTCTCCACTTCAACGATTTTCTCTACTACTTTCTCAGTTACTGGATCAACATTTGCTTCTCCAGCTTCTGTCTTTGTCTTTTCATCAGCTAGCCTTCTTACTGCTTCCAGCTCTTTCTTCAATCTGGCAATCTTCTTCTGATTCAGCATCTCCATTTTATCTGCAAAAAACAAATTAAAACTAGTAGGATCAATGCCTTTTCTAGCTCTGTTGAGATGTTCTTCCTCATCATCGGTATCCACATCACTACCAAGATCTGGAAAAATCGGGATTCTTTTCTGATTAGTCTCATCTTCACCCTGAATTCTAGCAACAAAGCCTGAATCGGTTGGAATGTATTTATCCCAGCTAAATCCTTCAGCAACAAATTCATCATCTTGATCAATGATACCGAAATAAGCTTTTCTATTTGCATCTTCAATCATTTTCCTTTTGCCATCCACAATTGGTCGAGCATGTGCAGTTTGTGGTTCATTTTGTTGAGTATCTGATGAAAAATTGATTTCTGATAATAATTTTTCTTTTCTTGATTCCCTGTTGCTTCTTGATTTTTACACTCCCGTTTGAAGTGTCCCTTTCCTTTGCAACGGAAACAAGTAACTTTCGATTTGTCAAAACCCAGTGGAGAAGTAGCCATTCCTCGAAACTCATCTCTACCAGTAATTTGTTGAAATTTTTCTGCCCGTCTCCAAGCACTAGCTAAACACCACTTCACATCCATTAACTCAAGTTCCTCTGCATCTATTTGGTCATAATCTTCTTTTGTAAGCATCGGGTTTCCAATCTTGGCATCAATCAAACTTTGGTAAGATTCCAACATAGTAACGAGAGATGCCATGTGTTGTTTTGCTACTTCCGGAGACAGATTCTGACCATTCTGTATGTTCAATGTAACATTGCACTGCAGATTTGTTGAGTTCTGTCTTTGAGAACTTGATGTTGTGCTGTTTGGATCAAAACTTGAGAATGATGAAGAATATCCACCACTTTGAGTCACATTGCTACTCTTTGTTCCAGAAGAACTGTCAGCACTGAAACCAGTTTGAATCTTTGGACTAGGGCTGGGAGTAGCCTCAAACTTGTTCCCTCTGTAATATAAACTGACATCTTGTTTGGCATTTGGATTCGTCATTATAGCAGTTTTCTGAATATCCAGCTCTTGCTCTTCGATCTTTTGAATGATCTGTGCCAGATTCATATTCTCAGACTTTCTTGTGTGTTTTAAAATCATCAAATAAGTTCCCCACTTTTGTTGTGGTAGTGCTTCAGCTAGTTTATCGACCCACTCATCATCATCTTTCTCAATGTTAAATCTTTTCATTTCTAAGACTAGATGACAATATCTATCAATAGTATGCTTTGTAGTTTCATGGTCGAAAGCTGAAAACATATCAAACGACTTCTTCAATAACGCCTTTTTGTTTTTAATCATATCTGCACTTCCTTTGAATTTCTGAATCAATGCTTCCCAAATTGACTTAGCTGTATTACCATGTTGAAGCAAAACAAATATATCTTCTGTAATTACCTGTTGAAGAATATTGATCATCATTTTCTCACTAGTATACTTCAATTTGTCAACTTCCGTAAAGTCACTGAAACCCTTTTCAAGTCCACGTTCATTTTTCGGTTTCTCATAGTCTTTCTCCAACGAACACCATGCATCAAACTTGTAAGCTTGCACCCAGTTCTCAAATCGATTTTTCCATCCCTGAAAATCTTCAATGTACATAAGTTTTGGCGGTTTCTGATGAGTTCCCGTCTCATTTTCACTGTACAATGTTTCAGCAGCTGTAACTGGAGCGACTGGTGTGGCAAACGCGTTGTAGAATTCCTCTTCCATGCTTCAGTAATCAGAAGAAATTTCGGGAAAATACCTGAATGAAAACAAAAACAACTAATCAATTTAAACGAACTGAAAAAATGTGAACGTGTGTAACGACACCATTTTCTCTTTTCAGAATACTTTGATTGTTTTATCACATGTGATCACAACGTGCAAACTGACACTACACCCATGATTTCTTTTCCAGAAGTACCGACACCCTTGTTCAATGAAATACACAATACACGATGCACTTTCAAGCGGTTTGTTCAAGCGGTTAATTTCAAGCGGTCAAGAGGTGTAAACTCAAGCGGACAGTCGTTTCAAGCGGACTCAATGTGTATTTTTCAAGCGAACAGACAAATTTCAAGCGGACAAGTGAAAATCAAGCGAACAAGGTCAATTTCAAGCGGACTAAACAAGCTTGTTTCGCTTGAAAGCTGCTGATGTCATCAGTTTCAATCTGATTTCAAGCGAGCTAACGTATTTTATCAAGTTTTAGTTCGATTTTACTTCTGAAACTTTCCAGGATTTGTTAAAACATGATTATGCACAAGATGTGAAAGTTTGAGCCGATTTTATCCGTGAAAAAATTTTGATTTTGAAAAAGAAGGTGTAGAAATCAGATTTTCAAGCTTGTTTTGGCAAGAACTCTTCTTCCTTAGCTCTGATACCACTTGTAGGATCGAATCGCGACCTGAATGAGTCGTTCGGAAGAGCTCTAGTCCGTTTCAGAGGTGGAAACTAAGAAACGGATGTAAAAACAGCTTATTCCTTTCAATTTCTTCTCTATTAACACTTTTCTGAGACTTTACAATGAGTTCTAACAAGATTTAGGCAGCACCTCGTCTCACATACAATGACCTCTGTTAGCTTCAAATGACACACTCAACCCCTATTTATAGGCTTGGCCTGTTAGCTTGAAATGATACATTGAAGCTTCAAGCTAACACACATGATTGTGTTTCAAGCTGACAAGCAAGAACCAGTTTCAAGCTAACAAACAAACTTTTACATGTAAACCCTAATTCTAACCATCTAGACCTAAGACTTGATTAAGACGTAGTCGACAGATGTATGCACTAACATTGATCAATGTAACAAACTGATCCCATGACAAGTTATACAACGGAATCTTTCCTGTACCTTGGATTAGGGACCTCCACCAAGCTAAAGTTTCACCTTTAAAAGATTGTGAACCAAACTTCACAATGTCCTGTTCTACACAACCACTAATATCAACCACTGTATCCATCTCATCGAGCCAAGTCATACAATCAATGGCTCCTTTCTCCCCTGTGAAGTCTCTGGGCTTGCAGGAGACGGAATATTTATAAGAATAGGTCTTAACACGCGACTCCTGATCGAGCACAATTCATTTGGATGGAATACTTCTCTGATTTGACGAACGATGAGAATCGTCTTTATGAGATACATGTGTCTTGGAAGGCGGTTTTGTGTGAGGTACTATTGAGTCCTGCTACGTGTACCACTTGATTCTTTAAACTGCCTGTCCATGGCTCGAGTGACGGCATTATCAATCATAGCTTGTAAATCTGCACCAGCTACATTAATTCTGGTGGTATCGTTTCTTTCTCGCGGATGACTGTTAACCTCTTCTGATTTAGACATGCTGAATCTTGATTGCTATAAAACAATTGACAATATTTTATTCAGAGGTTATTATGGAATCATCATTTTTGATGATTCATTAACCATGGTAACTAAAATCCATATTGGTTAATTTGTTAGTTGTATTTATTGAGGATTTTCATTATAATTTATCCTTAGTTGTAAATCATTAAAGATATTAGAGTGGCACAAAAGGCCTAGTCACAAGGACAGTTTTAAATTATAAGCCATGATCTTGTAAGATCGAGGCATTAAGGTTCGAACATAGTTCATCACCTTTTCTTGACAGGGAGTCGTAGACTACAACTGTCTTTTGTCTTATAGGAAAAAGAATATGGCCCTTAGGCACTTCATCACTAACGGATGTTTTAAATTAGGTAAGGAATTTGAAAGATTCCAATACAAGGATGACTAGTGTGATTTTATCGAATCACATTTTGCCAGGAGTGCTAACATGTTTTCAGATGTTAACAAGGATCGGAATCTTAAAAAGGTTTTACCATCAGGGCCATGTCCAAAATGACATATGTGCTAGGTTATACCTTCAAGATTTTCTTTCAATATTTATTAGCAGATCAATTTACAAAAAATGGAATGATATTTTGATTTATTTCATACAATATATTCATACATATAATGACAAATGAAATTTAAATTTAAAACATTCCATTAAATTTAAAGAAGTACATAATTTCCCTAAACGGGACTTTTTAAAGAAATAACATTGTCCACACGGGGACTAAATAAGAAGTACAAGTCCTCGCAGGGACCAAATACATAAATAAAAATGTCCACGCAGGGACTTGATTGAAATTTAAAATTAAATAACAAATAAATACGGATTTTCAATAATCCTTTTTCTTCTTCCCCTTTATTAGGTCTGCCAAACCCTTAAGTAGCCCCCAGCGGCTTCTACGCTCCTCATGTACCTCTCGTTCCACCTGATTCAACCTCTGAAGGATTTCCTGCTGCTGCGGTGGTTGGATCTGTGGCGGCTGCGGCTGCTGCTGCGACTGAGGTTGAGGAGGTAGCGGGTATTGATACCCATATGCTGGGTACCCAGTTGGATACGCAGCTTGAAAGGGCCCTTTCAGGGTGAAGAGTATTGTAGTTCACCGCCTCGAGGTACGGGTCAACATTAGGGGCATTGTAGTAGTTGTAGCCAGAAAAAGTTGGTTGCTCAAAAGGGTTATACACCGCTGCACCGGCGTAAGAAGGAATTGGGTTATCATAACCCATCTGTGGTGGTGGTGCTACTGGAGCAGAGTCAACTTCAGAAGCTGGGTTTGAAGGCCCACCCATTTGCGGGTCTTCGTACAACGGCGGGTAGTTGTTGCTGCTGTGTTGGGGGTGCTGAAGTGGAAACCCCCTCGCACGGACATCCGTGCACCTGATCTTCTTCGCCTCGGTGGTTCTGGAGGCGGTTTCTGTTCTGGCAGTGGTGGTGGTGGTGGTGGCGTGACCGCCTGGAAACGCGAATCCTCAGAGGGATCCTGTTGTTGTTGTGGAGGTGGGTTGAAAGGGGGAGTGTACTCCCAGTTGTATGTGGCCCATCTTTCAGCAAAACTGTCTGGGCCCCTGTATGGCAAACCATGAAAAGATGATCCGTCAGAAATCTCGATGGGATTCGTCGGCGTCCCACTCGGTGGTAGCTCGGGATCTGGATCCTCGTCCATCTCCATATCCTGCATCTCAGGATAATGATCGACTGGTCCCAAAGGGTTTAGACCCTCTGGTTCTTGCACCTGGTTTATCGGATTAAACGGCTTTGGAAGTATGGGGTCGGGTCCTGAAAGGCACGGTGAGAACCCGAACGCTGCAACGGGAGGAAGGAGTGGTTCGAGTCTTGGTGCTCCTCGTCTTGTTGAGGTCCGAACGAGTGATGGTAAGACGGGGAGGAACTGAGGGAGACTGAGCATCTCGCTGGCTCCAATTAAGTTATCCAATCCTCATAGGGACTAGAGCTAAAGGTCGCTGATGGGTTTCGCCGGTGGGATGGCCAGGCTTCGTGGTCATTCCTTGTTAAAACCGGGGCCTTTCCTCCTCTACCTCTACCTCTAACACGTGGCGGCATTGTCCTTGTTCCAGTCAAAACAAACAAAAGAAACAACAAAGGAAAACAATAAAAGACAAAAATAAATTAGATTAGGATTAGTCCTTTGCCTAGACTCGGAAGTCAAGGAAAGTGCAACTGTGTCATTGAGATTAAACACAAAAGACTAGTGTTTAATTCACTCAATGTTGGCTCTGATACCAACCTGTCACACCCCAATATTTCCACGTATTACCGGTGGGGAGTATCGTGACGTAGTTGATATCATCGTGGTTAATAATCACAGTTTAATGCACAACGGAAGTCTTAAAATAATAATACAAACCGATTTGAAAGTATAATAAAATATTACACAACGGTTGTAAAGTAGATCCATAGGCGGATCAAAACAAAAGAAATATTGTTTAACAGACTTAAAGTGATAAAAGCTTGCAAGACTCTTTATTTAATCACTCAGGAGTCTCCAGACCATTACCCGTAGTACCTGCACTTAACCTTTTTGGAAAAATACGTTAGTTTACACTGGTAAATACAATTAACTGGCTCTTTTTGAAAAGTGTTTATAAAATTGATTTAAATGCACAAGGCACAAATATTCTTTTATAACTTGGGACAATTATTTAAAATAATCTTGTATACAGATTTATATGTTTGTCGTCCATTCAGGACCCGGTTAGAATAACCGAGACAAGATTAATAGACACACCACTAATATAATCCCACGGCGAGTTATCCTCAACGAGTGGTTATATCTTTTACATACGCAACTGTCATGTGTATGCCTACACCCCGTGCTTAAGTCGTGGCCATTCAAATGAACGAACCGAGGATATCCAGGACACGGTCATCAACCCCCCAAAGGCATTGCATCAAACAAAACAGATTAAAACGGGTTATCTCAATGATTTAACCACTAATCGATTAAAGATTCAATACCCGACCAAGCGGTATTATTAAATACCGTATCCCAAGCCCGTATAAGACAAAATGACAGTGCACGTCCTTTAGGTTTAACTAAAAGTACAGTGCACGTCCTTAACGTTTAAAAGTTGCACTGCAAATCCTTTAACTTTATTTTCGTTGCATTGCAAGTCCTTTATGGAAAACGGTGTTAACTTTAACCGTTAAATCCCCCATGTGCCTCCCACATGAGGGGTAGATCTGTCATTCCCTTCATTTTCCCCCTTTAAAACCCCTATTACCAAAAACATTCAACATTTCCCTTCACCTCCTTCCTCTGTTGGGGTTTTATCTAGCACATCTAAATCCAGATTTGACTCAATCTGCACTGGATCATCCTCTTGCTCAACAAGAAACTCGAAATCTCTCATATTAACCTCATTCTCTTCCATCTCATTCTCCAAATCTACAACCAAACGACACCCCAAACACCCCCTTTCCTTACCTCATTTCACCCACACCCATAAAACCCTTCTGTATCATCCTTCGCACACACATATCCAGGATTACAGAGAGAGAGTTTGTTGAGAGAGAGAGAGGGCGACGGAGAGAGAGGTGCATTGACGAGAAGGTCAGTGGTAACGACGGCAAGGCAACGACAGCCAGAAGGGTCGCCATCGGCGGCTGGATTATGATGTCTCATGACTGATTCAGAAGAGATGTGTTTCCGATGAGTCCATACGACATGGTGGTGAGTTGGTGACAGTTTGGGGGCTGCAGTGACGATGGTATTGAGTGGTGCTGAGACGGGAGCAGCGGTACTTCAGATGGTGGCAGCAGAGAAGCTCACCGCCGACGGTGGACAGCCGGAGCCCCAATTCAGGCTGCAGAAATGGCAACGGGCACCCCCTTTTGTCTCGTAGACTCTTGGTCAGTAAATATTTGTCCATAATAGTCTTGTGATTCTTGATTTGTACACATTTGTTGATTGGTGAATTGAAGTATGAATCGAAATACATGTTTTGTTAACTGAGTAGTGTTTAGAGAATGTGGTTTTTTAATTGAGTATATGTTTGACTAACTGTTGGTTTAGAGCAGCACATTGGTTTGATTTACTTGTTTGATTTGGGGTTTTATATGTGTGTTGTAGTTGTATAAATGTTAAATTAAGGGTGAAGGGAAATGTTGAATGTTTTTGGTAACAGGGGTTTTAAAGGGGGGAAATGAAGGGAAATGACAGATCTACCCCTCATGTGGGAGGCACATGGGGGATTTAACGGTTAAAGTTAACACCGTTTTCCATAAAGGACTTGCAATGCAATGAAAATAAAGTTAAAGGATTTGCAGTGCAACTTTTAAACGTTAAGGACGTGCACTGTCATTTTGTCCCCGTATAACGGAAAATAAGTTAAAAGTATTTACTTGTGCTAAAATATAAATTAAATCTCAGTCGTATATCAAATCAGCAAGTACAGTAGCTTTTACCGGGCTCCTGATCTGGAACGAAGGTTTTAATAACCTATTAGATTCCTAACGGGTCTTATTTAAGTTATAACTTAGACCGGTTAGTTTTAAAGAAAGGTTTACGGTTCAAAACACAAGATTAAGCGAAGACCGGAATAGAATGTGATTTAGACCCAACAAGTAGGAAGACTTGTATAAATTGGGTAAACTAAATACATTCTGGATTTTAAAGTAAAAATGATAAGGTTTGACCCGTTTCGGTTAATTTACGCAAACTAGTTACATAAATCTTACCGAACACGTATATGCATAACGGGTAACCAAATGAGTCATGTACAAGCTCTACAAGTTAATATGCTTTAATTATGTTATGATATCAGTAGGATATCTTCCATTATGCCCAAAATGAATTTAAAATCAATTTAAGCCCCGTAGGGGTATTTTGGTCATTTTAAAGTTTATAAAAGAGGTTTAAATATAAACTGAAGATCTGGTCCAAAACCTTCTATGAAAATATTTATTTTATGTGGTTATAACAGCAAGATATCATACATATGTGTGTTTAATCGTTTATGGCCAAACTATGCACCGTAGGGGCATTTTGGTCATTTTACATATGCTTAAAGGGTCAAATTTGGAAATCTGAGTTCAAGACTTAAGCTTACTGTTAAAGTATAAAAATTTATTTTTAAAAATCAGTAGGTAATAAGTCTTAAGCGTTAAATATGGTTTTAAACCATACTATGCGCTTAATAGGCGTAAAAGTCGGTATTTGACGATATTTGAAATGTTTATAAAATTTTGAAGTCCAGATCAGTTTCTAAATCTTAAAATATTTTATTTAACATATTAAATCAGTAGAAAAAGGTTTGGTATCAAAATGTTATGTAAAACTCATTTTATCAATGAAAAGGGCAATTTCGTCAATACCGAAGTTACACTAGAACTCTTTAATATGACCAGTATAAAATTTGGAAAAAATTTCCAAATTTCCAAAAATCCTTAAATATTATATCTTAACAGTGGGTAGAAGGTTTGGTGTCAAAATTTGGTTTTAAATATGATTTATACTGAAAATGTCATTTAATTAATAAAAAAGCTTTCATTTTACGATATCTTGCATATCTCCTATTTTAGACCATAAACTGATGTCAAACTTTTAGGACATACTTAAATATCAGTAATAAAGATTTTTGTCCTCTCACATTTTCAAAAATCTCGTTTTTATAACATAAGGGCAAAATGGTCAACTTTTAAGCATTTAACCGAAACATGTAAATGATTCAGATTTTCTAAAGGACCATGTAGTATAACCTCGGAGGGTTATCCTAACATATAATATGGTCACAAAGGAACTCTAAGGCATGTCTAAAACTAAGCTAATTCGGGTCAGAACTGAAAGTCAAAGCAAAAGTCTACTTTTGCGACTTTCGGTTGCGAACCGAGCCTAAACTCAGAATTGTCAGGATGAACATGCCTAAACATGTTCTTATATTATTTACCAAGTTATTTAAGTGTTAAAATATGTTCCATAACTTCAGCATTATCAGTTTTGAATTATTTTGCAAAATAGTCTCGTTTGACTTTTCTGTTAAGTAGTTTGACCCGACAATTGACTGAGATAATGTGATAATTAGGAGGTGCCCTTTTAAGGGTTTAACACCTACATAATTACCAACATATAGCCACTTTCAATTCAAATAATGGCTGGACCCTTAGTGATTAATCACAAAGTCAAAGCAGAATTACGTTAACTTTGACTTTCGGCCATTACACTAATGAAGAAACATGGAACTAATTAAGGGACTAATCAGTTTGGTTTGTGTTCCTACCATAATGGTTAATCTTCTAATGGCTTTCTGAGCTTCGTATTGATCGTCTAAGTCCTACAAAACAGAACACCGTTACTCGTTAAGAGGGGAATGTGGGGGTTTCCCTCTTAACCGGGCTCCGGCGTGAGAATAAGCGACTGCTTTGGAGAGATAAGTAAGTGTTAAGAGTGAGAGTAGAGGGAATGGAATGTTTAACCTGTGAAGTGAGGTCTCTATTTATAGCCGGAGAGGTGTAAGAGGATATGGGCTGATGGGCCTTGGGCCTGAAGGCGACAACATAAGGGATATGCTCCTTGTCTCACTGGTGTCGACCGTTAGTGGTTAGCAGGAGCTCTTGGGAGTTTGCGCAATGTGATTGGAGCCACGTGTCACTGTTGTCGGCCTGGCCACCCTTCTGCCATCAGCAGGTAAGTGGAGATCGTGGGGCAGTTGTCTCTGCCCTATGATTGGTGCCATGTGGGCGTCCTTAAGTACTTTTTGTCTCCTGCATGTCAGATGATCGTGTAGCACGATTGAGTAGGGCCAGAAGGACGCTGATTGGCCCTTTTCTTCTGCCACTTGTACCTTGTGTACTATCTGAAATAGCTTTGCGCTGCTGCCCTGTGCGATTCCTGATGGGCAAGTAACTAACTCGCGCAGGGTTTGGATGACTGAGTGCTTTTTCAGAATGCTAAGTTTTGTAATTGGAGTTTCCTATCGTCCAGCCCTCGCGCCGGTTAAAATAGAGTGTGCTATAGCCCGCGCGAGGTTGGCAATAAGACATTTGTTGGATAAGGAGTATGGTCTCGCGCGCGCTCTTGATGGAGGTTTGCACGGCTTTTTGGGACCATACCCCTTCAAGTCCCCCCAGTCCAGTGCTGCACCATGCGCGAGGCAAGTGGTTGGAGCTTTGGACTTTGAAGAAATAAAGTTGTAGAAAATTCTTCCTAGACTGGAGTAGACAGCGCGCGTGTAAGCTTTGTTGGTTACAACGGCGCGGCTACCAGGTATGGCTTCAGGTCGTTCTTAATACTGCGTGACCCTGGTAGCTTCTACATGAATCTTTGTAGCAATTTTGGGTGGGAAACCCTCGAAATTTGAATTCTGACAAGTTGGTGAGAAACGTCGTTGATGGTGACGTTTGAGTTGACCACTTACACGGCTGTCATCAAGTTGTCTCTGACGGTTGGTCATTCCGTCAAGAATGTGGGTTCCACGCGCGCGTGGTAACCGTCACTCCGGGATTCTCGCCTTACGTGTCGTCTTCTGATTGGTCACGTGCGCGGCGATCCCGGCACGTTTACCCATCGCATTAAATGCGATGGGTATATATATTCGAAGAGATGGAGAGACGAAATCACTTTCTGTCTTCTATTGCATTCTCTTTCCTATTTGCTCTTCTAATTTGCTTTGAATCTTCAAACTTTTGAAGAACACAGTAGCAGATCTTCAAGTTTCTTGAAGAGATATTCGAACTTTATTCTGTCATCCATGGCTGAAGAACATCAGGAGGATATTCCCGGAGAAGAAGGCCCTGTTCCCGTTCTCCGGTGGGATTTAGGCTTCTTTGAGCAAATAGTATGTGGTTTTCGGTTTCCCCCGGAGTGGGATGCCAAATATCCCGGTCAAAACCAGACGGCCGCCGATGCACCGCCGGGTTATATTACGTTATTTGAAGATTTCTTCCATCAAGGCAACTTCCGGTTGCCGGCGACGAACTTCATGGCACATATTTTGCAGTTCTATGGATTTCACATCTCCCAGTTGAGTCCTCCTGGGATGGTTAGGGTTCGACACTTCGAATTTCTCTGTCGATCCCACGGCATAGAGCCAACTGTGGAAAGATTTAGAGTCTTCTATCAGTTGATCCGAAACATGGGGTTCTACTCATTTGCCAGTCGAGGCGCTGCAAAGAAGATACTTCTCAACCCTCCCAAGAGTTTCCATGAATGGAAACCAAAATTCTTTTATATTCGCGAGGAGGTGATCCCGGTTGCCATGACATTTCACGCATGGTCTGAACCGATTGTGAAGGAAGATCTGGCGATCCCCAAGACTGAGGCTTGGTATCGGGAGCTTACTGCCACCCCAAACCGAGTGTTTGGTGAGAATGTCTTGGTAGCGGCGCGGATGAGCGATAAATGGTTGCCTGGCAGCGAGGAAGTTCCCATTTTGATGATCGACGATAGAGGTTAGTAATTTTCTTAGTTTTGTTGATTTCCTGTTTTGTAACTTGTGTTTATTTTTATAATTTTACGTGTAGAGGCGCGTCTGTATCAAGCTGCCTTCGCCACCTTTGGTGGTTCCATGGGCGTGCGCCCTCTCCAGGCTGGAGAAGAGTACTGGAATGAACAGATTAAGGGTAATTTCATGTACCCGGTTGCTGATGCATTCGTCGCTCCGCCTACCGCAACTGAAGGTGCGCGTATACCTAACCCTCGTCCTTTGCGCTCTGTGACTTCTGATGGGAAAGAGATTGTCTATCTTTCCAGCGAGGAGTCTGTGGGATCATCAAATGGAGAGCTAAGTTCGTGGTCTAACATCTTTGCAGGTGTGTTGTGCGACCTGGGTATCGACCCCGAAGAGAAGAAGAAGAAGAAACCTTCAAGGAAGAAGAAGGTTATCACTTTGGAGCCTGAGGTGACCAGCAAGGGAGTAGTCGCGCAACTGCTAGCGCTGCTGACAAAGGTACTCTCCGCCTTCGTCAAAGTAACTTTAAGGATTACGTTATTATCAGTGATTCATTTGAGGGTTTGTCGCGTATAGGCGAGAAGAAAACTGGAGCAGGTGGCTCGAAAGTTCAGGTAGCGCGGGTTCTCGCAACCCAGATGCTGGCATGACCCCGCCTTCTGTTGCGCATGTTGAAGAAGCGGAGGAAGAAGAAGACGAGGAGCCTGCTGCAAGTTTGGTTCTCAGGAAGCGGAGTAGGAGCGAGACCACAGTTGGTGGGTCAACTGCGCCCCAAGCTGGTGGGGTTCCCTTGATTGGGAAACGGAGCAACTTGCGCTCCCTTTACAAAGTTTCTCCGGGTTAGTTTTCTTTAGTTACTTTGTTCTGTTACTTCCGCTCTTTTTAACACATAGTTTCTGCAGAGGCCAAAAAGAAGACCCCTGAGAAGGGTGTGGTGTTTGTAGATCCCATAGAGCCGGCGCATAAGAGGCCTAAGGTTACTGTTAAACCTTTTAAAACTATGGTGGAGTCTGATAAGGCAAAACATGCTATCGAGGTCGAGAGGGAGAAAACTGCTACGACATAGAAGAGTAAGTCTGAGGAAGACAAGAAGAAAGCTGATGAGGCGCGTAGGAAAGCCGATGAAGACCAACGGAAGGAGGCTGAGGAGGAGAAGAAAAAAGCTGATGAGGAGAGGAAGAGGCGAGCTGAGCAGGAGAAGGGGAAAAAGGCTGCTGAAAGAGAGAAGGAAAAAGAGAAAACTAAGGAGAAGGTATTAACAACTGCCGACAAGTCTGTTGGAATTTCTACTGTTGGCGGCGCGGGTGCTGGTTCGGCAGCTGGTCAGGCTGGTGTGGGAAGACACGGCGCGCCGCCGCGCTCTCCAATAGGCCCCCGGGATACTTTGGGAGATATTTATTACAAGTCTTATACGGAAGAGCGCCGTGGTGACGCTCTGCACCAACCGCCATGGGGTTTGAAGCAAAGGGATACTTTTCTCGAGTTCGCGCCTTGCCGCGACTGGCTGCTGAATTCCCTTCCTCCTGGTGAGGTTGACCATCAAAGGGCGCGAACCCACAGCGGGTTGTATCACGCTTACGTTGTTGGTGAGGCCAACACTCGTGCTGCCAACCAAGAAATTGTTCGCGAGTGGCGAACTATGGTTAGGGAGAGGGATGATTGGGAGGAGTATCGCGAGCGTCTATTAAGGCGTGTTAAAGACTTTGAAACGTCGAAAGCTGCCTTCGATGAGGAGAAGGCAAAATTCGAAGCTGACCGGAAGTCTGAGGAGTGGGGCCGCGAGGGCCTTAAGAGCAAGCTTCGCGTTGCTGAAGACTTGCTGGCGAAGGAGATGGCAGAGTGGAAGAAAATTTCTGCAAAAGACAACGAGCGCATGTATGCGGCCCGAGCTAAAATTACTGATCTTGAGAGTCAAGTTACGGAGTTGAAAGGGAAGGTTGAAGATGCGCAAGCTGCTAAGGAGCAGGCTGAGGTTCGAGACTCTTCTCTTTCAATTTAATACTTTTGTTGGCAGAATTAACTTATTCCTTTTATCCGTTGTAGGTTGAGCTGGCTGAAGTGAAGGTGCAGCTGTCAAGTAGGGACAAGGATTTGATCGCTAAGGACACCAAGATTGCGGAGTTAAAACGTCGCTTGCAAGAGCAGGTTGACAGAAGCGAGTCCTTGGAGATCGATCTTGAAGCTGAGAAGGTTAAGGCTGCCACTGCTGAAGAGGCCAAACAAAAAGCTGAGGAGGCGCGAGACATTAGCACCACTGCTCTCAATGTGGCGCAAAACAATTACTCCGAAGCTCAAGGTATCGTTGATACTTTGGTCTCTGAAGCCGAGTGGTTACGCGGGCGCGGAATAGTTCTGGTATGATTCCTCTTAACTTTGTATTAATTCATTAAAACCTGTTGTCTTATGTATTGCGTTTGTTGTAGATGGCCAACTCCATCCTAAATGCTGGAGAATTGGATAAGGCTGTTGCGGCCGTTATAGATGTTTCCCTCGCAGTTGGTCACCGTAAAGGCTATCTTGAATGTGCGCAACATGTTACAGCTATGCTTGGACAGGAGTTCGATACTAGTCACTGCTCAGTGACTGATCAAACTGAGGCTGAGCTAACTCGCGCTGAACATGGTTATGACCATCTATCAATACCTGTGATGGATTTGGTTACTGACGCGCTGAAGCATGATTACTGGTGTCAACGGTTGAAGACTATCCTTGACCCACCAGAGACCGTTGAATTATCTGATGAAGAGGAAGCTGCGGGTGATGATGGCGATGGTAAAGGCGATGGTGATGGCGACAAGCACGACGATGATGATGATGGTGATGGATTCGAATAAATAGTGTTTTCAGGCTTTGTGCCTTGTAATTTTTAGGTTTTTTATGACATTTGCGCAGTCGCGCTTTGTTTTGCATCAGGTAAATGATCATTGGTTTCTTATGTAATCGTTGCGCGCTTGCGTTTATTAAAGATGATGTTTATGTTTATTCTGTCATGTTACAATTATTGCACTGTTGTTAGAAACTTTGGTTAAGTTAGTGCGAATAAATGTAAGTGTGACTCTTGAGCGAGTATAGTTGCTCGGTCTCGCGCTATGTTCGCGGAGGACCTTGACTCAAGAGCTTGTAATTCACTTAAGTGTTTTTGTGCTAATCAAAAGTTTAACATGCATTTGTAACTCAAGAAGCACTATGATAAAGGAAAACATGTCGTATGCTTTCATTAACTGAGAAACAGGCGCTTAGGCCAATCATAGTAACATAAGGGCGTTTAGCCAACATAGGAATTTTAAATGGCGCGTGGCCAGCATGAACGAAATGGCGCATAGCCTAGAGTAGTTACATATAGCACTTGCGCAATTGTTGCGCATTCCATGTACGCGGGATGATGTGTCCATCCAGTGTGCGCAATTTGTATGCCCCCTTTCCTAGCACTTCATGAACCAAGTATGGGCCTTCCTATTTGGGTGCTAGCTTCCCGCGGCGTTCAGTGTTTGAAGCTTCGTTGTCACGGAAAACGTATTCTCCTGGAATGAAGGTACAAATGCGGACTCTCGCATTATAGTACCTTTCCAGTTGTGTCTTGTATTTCGCTTATTTGATACGCGCAATCTCGCGTCTTTCTTCCAATAGGTCCAAATCGAGACGTCGCTCTGCTTCATTATCGACCGTGTTGACTGCTGTCAAGCGCGGTGAGGGGAGTCCAACTTCCGCCGGGATAACTGCCTCCGAGCCGTATACTAGGCTGAAGGGGGTCTCGCCGGTGCTTGTCTTCGGCATGGTTCGATGAGCCCACAGGATGCTTGGGAGCTCATCTACCCAGCCTCTTCTCTTTGTGCCCAGTCGGGCTTTGATCCCCTCGACGATACTTTTGTTAACGCTTTCCACTTGACCGTTGCCTTGAGGGTGCGCAACGGAGGAGAAGGTATGCTCGATTTTCATTTCCTTCATCCAATTTTGAAGGTCCTCGGAAGCAAAATTGGTACCGTTGTCTGTGACGATTTTGAGTGGGAGACCAAACCAGCAAATGATGTGTTCCCAAATAAACTTGCGCACCATCATTGCAGTGGTTGAAGCGAGAGCTTTGGCCTCCACCCACTTAGTGACATAATCAACGGCCACGATTATGAACTTCACGGCTCCGGGAGCGTCTGGGAAGGGTCCCACCATATCAATCCCCCACTGTTGAAAAGGCCAAGCAGTGGATACTGGGATAAGATCATTTTTTGGGCGCAGGGTTTTCGGAGAATGTCGCTGACAGGAGTCACATTTGCGCGGCTCCTTCAGGGCGTCGACGTGCATCCCTGGCCAATAATATCCAGCGTTCATGATTTTTGCGACAACCATGCGTGGTCCTGCATGGATGCCACAGATCCCTTCGTGAATTTCCCTGATCAAGTAATTCGCATCCTGGGGGTCCACGCAACGCAACAGTGGCCCCAAGAAGGATTTGCGGTATAAGATACCACCATTCATCTCATAATGCAGAGCTTTGTTTTGAATCTTTCTTGCCTCTGCCTTGCTCTCAGGGAGTATTCCTTCTTGCAAATACTGGATTATAGGGGTAATCCAAGATGGTTGCCCTATTTCGATCACATTTACCTGGCGCAGTAACACTGAAGGATTTTTGAGTACTTCGATCCTTACATCTTTTGCGAAATGCTGAAAGGAGGTTGAAGCAAGCTTGCTCAAAGCGTCAGCTGGTTTGTTTTCGGAACGATTGATGTGTACTACCTTGTATGACTTGAATTTCTGAAGCAGTTCTTTCGCCTAATCCAAATATAGGGCCATAACTTCGCCCCTTTCATCATAGATTCCGTTGATTTGACTGGCGATCAAAAGCGAATCAACGTGCGCTTGAAGATTCTTGGCTCCCATTTTTATGGCGAGGCGTAAGCCTGCCAGAAATGCTTCGTATTGTGCCTCGTTGTTGGTATTCTTAAAATCCAACCTGATGGCGTACGTAAATTCATGTTTTTCAGGGCTCACGAGGCGCAAACCTGCTCCTACGCCGTCCTCGTTTGAGGCCCCATCGGTGTACAGCAACCACAACTCTTCAGATGTATCTTTCAAGGGAGTTTCGACAATCTCGCAATCCTTGATTTTTTCTGCTGGGACTTCTGTGATAAAGTCGGCAAGGACCTGACCCTTGATAGTTGGGCGCGTCCTGTACAAAATGTTGTGGCCCCCCAGCTCAATTGCCCATTTTGCTAACCGCCCAGATGTTTCTGGCTTTTGTAATATCGTGCCGATGTGGAAATTGGTAAGTACGGTGATCACATGCCCTGTAAAGTATCTGCGCAGCCGCCGAGAGGCGTGTAGCAGCGCAAGCACCAATTTATCCATTGTGGAGTATCTTGTTTCTGGATCAGTAAGCACCCTACTGACGTAATAAATTGGAGTCTGTACTCCGTTTCTCTCCACAAGTAATACCAAACCTACTGCCTTATCCGAAGAAGATAAGTACAGTATGAGCGGTTCTTTGTCGAACGGCGCGGTCAGGGTAGGGAGTTCGATCAAGCACTCCTTCATTTGTTGAAAAGGGGCCTCTGCTTCAGGCGTCCATCTGAATTCTTGCTTCTTAACACAATTGCGCAAAGTGCTGATAAAGGGATATGACTTTGCGGCGTGGTTTGACAGAAAACGGTTAAGCGCGGCTAGGCGGCCGGCCAACCGTTGCATCTCTTTGATTGTTCGTGGAGATGGCATCCGCTCTATCGCCTGGACCTTTTCTGGATTCACCTTAAAGCCGCCGTTTGTGACTATGAAGCCTAAGAACTTCCCTTCTTCCATACCAAAAGAACACTTGGCTGGATTCAATTTCATGTTCACGCTGCGCAATGAGTTGAATGTTTTTTCAATGTCTTTCAACATTTGGTCCTCTTCAGGACTCTTAATCACCAGATCATCGATGTAAACCTCGATATGCTTCCCGATATCTCCAGCGAATGTCTTATCCATCAGGCGTTTATACGTTGCGCCAACATTTTTTAGGCCGAAAGGCAGAAGATCCCTAGATCGGTTCGAAAAGCTGTCTTGTCTTCGTCTTCTAACTTCATTTGAACCTGATGGTACCCTTTATAGCAATCTAAGAAGCATTTCCATCTGTATGGCGCGAGAGAGTCTATCTTTTTGTCGATCTCAGGCAAAGAGTAACAATCTTTAGGGCATGCCTTGTTGAGATCGGTATAATCAACACACATTCGCCATCCTCCACTAGACTTCTCCACCATCACTGGGTTCGCGACCCAACTTTGATAACGTACTTCTCGTAAAATTCCAGCTTTGAGTAGTTCGCATACTTGCTCATTCATTGCTTTGGTTTTGTCTGCCCCTAAGTTGCGCCTTCTTTGGACTTTCGGCTCAACCGAGGGGTAGGTGTTTAAACAATGCTCGGTAATGTCGCGCGGCCGGTCATGTCGGCCGGAGTCCAGGCGAAGATATCCATATTCTTGAACAGGAGTTGCTTGAGATGCGTTCTGATGTTTGGTGAGATTGCATGGCCTATCGTCACCGTTTGCTCTGGGTACTTGCGGTTTAACACCCATTTCTCTGGCTCGGTTGTTGAAACCTTCGCCGCTTTTGTTGGGCGAATCTCTTCTGTGGACATTACTTCTTTCTTGGCATAGATAATCGCCACCCCTGTCTTGGTTGGAAACCCTATTGCTGAGTGGGGCGTGGAAGTTACCATGTTTAGTTCACCTTGGGTTTCTCTCCCAATTAACACATCATGCCTCGACTTGACAGGCATCACCATGAAGTTTACATTTGTTGTTCTTGAATGTTTCCCGTCAGAGAGCGTGACGGGGAAGCTGATTTGGCCTAGCGGGAAAACCATTTTGTTGCAAAATCCAGACAGTGGATAATCAACTGGCTCAAGTCTCGCTTTGTCATCCTCGTCAAACTGGTTAAAATACTGCTCGTAGATGATATCAGCCGTACTCCCTGGGTCAATGAAAACATACTCCGTTTCGTAATGGCCGATAATGCCGGTAATGACGACGGGTCGAGTGGCACGAGGGCCGCCGCGCACTACCTGGAAAATGACTTGTTGCTCTTGCCATGAGGGTTCGTAAGGGCACTTGCCTTTCTCTTTTGCGCTGTATCTTGGCCCGTTGACCATATGTGTTTCTAGGCGTCTGACTTTCTTGTGATTCCCCTCATCGTGGCGTTGGAGCTGTCGAGTTTCTTTGCGCACGTTTTTCACCAGGTGGCTTAGCTTCCCGCTTTTAAGCGCTCTTTCGATCTCCTGACGTAAACTGTAACAGTCGTCTGTCAGGTGTCCCGTATCTTTATGGAAGTCGCAGTATAGGTTGGGGTCTTGCCCCTTCTTGTTTGTCATAGGCCTTGGAGCCTTGAAATCATGATTCTCCGTCATCAACACCTCCTTTGGTGTTTTTATGAGCGGAGTCCAATGCTTTTCTCGGTTGTCATCCCTGACTGTTTTTCGATAACCAATGCGATCGATAGTGTCTCGTGCGTCCTCTTTGTAACGAGACCGTTCTTCATAACGAGATCGTTCGCCATAACCGCTGGAGTGGTTGGCTTTCCACCCAGGGTTTTTGCCTTTGTTTCGTCTATTGTTGTCGCGCGAGTGGCCCCCTTAGAAAATCGATCTTCAGCATAATAATTCTTGTTTGCGGCGAGTGACTTTTCTGTTTGCGCGACTATTTTTGCGGCTTCCATAAGCTTATCCCATTCTTTGGGCATCCCATCTTTCCCAGTGATAGTTCTGATGAGACTATCACAGCGAATGGCTTTCTTGAAGTGGCAACTAATGAGTTGTTCACTTACGCCACCGATTTCCAAGCACTCTTTGTTGAAGTGAGTGATGAAATCCTCCAAATCCTCGTTATCTCTGCGCCAGATGTCTTCTACCTCGGCTGTGTCGCGCTGGTAACGTCTCTGTTGACTGAAGTGGCTTAAAAACTGTGTCCTGAAATCCACCCAGGACTTGATCTTTCCCGGAGGAAGGCTGTCAAACCAGGCGCGAGCAGCCCCTGTAAGTGTTTGAATAAACAGATGGCACCACATGGAAATATTCCATCCTCCCATGCAACCCACACTTGTGAAAACTCTGACGTGATCATCGGGATCAGTCAATCCATTAAACTTTCCAACTGTCGGAGGTAACTTTTCTCTTTTAAGCGGTGCTAGCGCGATCTTTGGAATGAACTTTGAATGTTCTACAGCTTCAGCTGGTCGATAGGCGAGGCGAAAGTCGCGCTCTGCCTCTTCGGTGTACCCGACGTGTTGTCGTGGTCTGTAGTTTTCATGGTTCCTTTGTAAACGATTGAACACTGAAGATTCTTCATCGTCTTACCAAGTTGGATCGTTCGGGTCAGTATCGTCCCATTCATTGTTCATGTTGCGCGGCGTGAGCCGGCTATGAACTGGGCCTCTTTGGACGTTTGACGGATAGTCATAATAGCTTTCTGTTTCTCCCTGTGTATCGCGCGTGTCCTACACGCTTAGTCTTCGGGTAGGGGGAGGTCTGTTGGCTCTTCCTTGGATACTTTGCGGTGGTGGTATCTGGCGCGCCCCGTGACTGGGGCCGGTTGGTGTAACCAAGGACGGTTCTGACGTTAAGACTGCTTGTTGTGCGCTCAAAGATTGATATGCCTCGTTAATGGTGGCAAGTTGCTTGGCGTACCATGAGGCTGGGGTTTCGCCCTCTGGTAGCTCTAGTAGCGCCGAAATGTTCTGAGGTGGAGCTGGGTTTGAAGGTCCAGCGCCGTTGTTTCCTGGGGTTACCGTTTGAGTGATGCGGGTGATGCTCCCGCGCGGTCCCCCCGTGTTGGTTACTTCGATTTCGCCAGTTTCTTCGATGTGTTGAGGTTGGGCGTTTTGATTACCCTCCCCCAACGCTGCATTAGAGTTTGCTCCGAAACCAACAAACTCAGGAATGATTCCTTGACCAGCCATGATCGAAGGAAGAAAAAACAACGAAAACTCAGGAACAAAGAAGATGAAAGTGATTTGTCAAAAACCGGTGGGCGCCAATGAAGAAAAACACGGAACTAATTAAGGGACTAATCAGTTTGGTTTATGTTCCTACCATAAAGGTTAATCTTCTAATGGCTTTCTGAGCTTCGTATTGATCGTCTAAGTCCTGCAAAACAGAACACCGTTACTCGTTAAGAGGGGAATGTGGGGGTTTCCCTCTTAACCGGGCTCCGGCGTGAGAATAAGCGACTGCTTTGGAGAGATAAGTAAGTGTTAAGAGTGAGAGTAGAGGGAATGGAATGTTTAACCTGTGAAGTGAGGTCTCTATTTATAGCCGGAGAGGTGTAAGAGGATATGGGCTGATGGGCCTTGGGCCTGAAGGCGACAACATAAGGGATATGCTCCTTGTCTCACTGGTGTCGACCGTTAGTGGTTAGCAGGAGCTCTTGGGAGTTTGCGCAATGTGATTGGAGCCACGTGTCACTGTTGTTAGCCTGGCCGCCGTTCTGCCATCAGCAGGTAAGTGGAGATCGTGGGGCAGTTGTCTCTGCCCTGTGATTAGTGCCATGTGGGCGTCCTTAAGTACTTTTTGTCTCCTGCATGTCAGATGATCGTGGAGCACGATTGAGCAGGGCCAGAAGGACGCTGATTGGCCCTTTTCTTCTGCCGCTTGTACCTTGTGTACTATCTGAAATAGCCTTGCGCTGCTGCCCTGTGCGATTCCTAATGGGCAAGTAACTAACTCGCGCAGGGTTTGGATGACTGAGTGCTCTTTCAGAATGCTAAGTTTTGTAATTGGAGTTTCCAATCGTCCATCCCTCGCGCCGGTTAAAATAGAGTGTGCTATAGCCCGCGCGAGGTTGGCAATAAGACATTTGTTGGATAAGGAGTATGGTCTCGCGCGCGCTCTTGATGGAGGTTTGCGCGCCTTTTTGGGACCATATCCCTTCAACTAATGAAAACTTAATTACAGTAGCTAAGAACGCTTACAAGAGTCCTTAGCATGAAAATTTAGACTAAGAGAGCTTCCTTCCAAGGTGGGATGCTCCAGAGAATGAGATTGAAAGCTCCAAAGTTGAGAGTGAGTTTGAAAGTATGATAATTGATCTTGCAAGTGAGAATGGCTGCCAAATCTTCACCTATTTATACTACTAGAGGTTGCCACCAGATCATTACAGGTGTTAGGGCTCTCCTCTGATGATCACATGTGTCCAAAATTGTGACAACTCGAGTTTCCGACTTTCATTTTCGCATTTAGTGCACGTTGACTTTGACTGTGTAGTTGTTTGACTTGTTTAACTTGTAACTGTACACGTTATATTTTTTTTATATAGATATTTTTATGAACGCATTGTGGTTGCATGATTTTGTGTTTGGCTGTATAACATGAAACCTGTTGAAAACTGAAAACTGTTAGCACATAAAAGGACTCGACGAAACAGACAGGACCCGACGAAACAGACTGTTTCGTCATAAGCATCCCGACGAAACAGAAGTCTGTTTCGCCAAGCCCAGTTTCGCCAAGCCCATTAAGGGCCCAGAACGGTAATTCGTTCATATTAACGTGAACCGACTCCCTGTTTCACACTTTTAACAAAAATAGAAACCCTAGAACTCTCCACTCTGTGAAGGCGATAACCATCCTCAACCATCATCTTTCTCTCTCTAATCCTCCCTTGTTCATCCCGGATATCTCGGTTAGTGCGTGCTCGTCTAATCGGTTTCTTTGTTCTTTGTTTTCTTTATACATGTTGTGTATATGCTTGATTTCTGGATTTTAGGAGTATACGTGTATGATGAATACTTAGGGTTTCATGAACCTCTCAATGATTGTGCATGATAGCGGGTATGCATAGAGTATGGATTTTATGAGTGTTGTTTTGTGATGATTACATGATTTTATTGATGATGATGATGATGATATGATCCCTGTTTCATTTATGCTTCGGTTGAGATGCATAGATTAATGGTTAGTAACATAAGACTCATTATATTGAGCGAGGATTGAACGTTTTCTGTAAAACTGTTGTATCGGCGATTAGGGTTTCTGTGTTATCCGTATCTGCTGTTACTGATGTCTGCGAAATTGACATCCGACGAAACAGAACCCTCGGCGAAACAGAAAGTGTTTCGCCAAGAGTAATCGACGAAATTGAATTCTGTTTCGTCAAATGAGACCCCGACGAAACAGAACGTGTTTCGTCGAATGTGTGTTTCGCCAATATATGTGTTTCGCCAATATGTGTATTTCGCCGAACAGTTAATCTGCGCACTAACTTGAGTTAATTCTGTTAAGTGTTAGCTGGGTTAGTTAACTGCTGTTATGTATAAAGTATTACTTGTATGATTGCAAATACGTGTATTGTGATTGATGCGATGTTCATGATGATTATGTTTACGCACAAACAACTTTAATACAAACTGATTATGTATACGTGCATACCTTAGGACGTGATTGATTAACCGTGAGCACATACTTAGCATACCGAGCGAAACAAGGTGAGTTCACACTTCTACCAAGGCATGGGATTCCCGGGGTTGGGAATGGGTTGATTGATTATTTATGTTGAATAGTTATCGGAATTACATACCATAGGCCTCGGGAGTGGAAGGTCAATGGTATATATATACATACTACTAGACTAGTGATACACATACTTCTCTTCGCAAACATGCCTGGAATGGCCGCGAACTATACTAGAACGATCTTCGCAAACATGCCTGGAATGGCCGCGAACTATACTTTAATCTTCGCAAACATGCCTGGAGGGCCGCGATACAAATATAACTAGTCTATAAAACATGGGAAACCCCCACTAAACTTCGCAAACATGCCTTGAGGGCCGCGATGCTATTACATACGATACATGATTACAAATCGAGCATACGATTTACGAAATGAACATTATAACTAAATAACCAACTGTGAACTCGCTCAACTAGTTGTTGACTCTCTGTTACATGCCTTGCAGGACAATAGGTACTTTTGGAGCTTGCACGGGAGGCACAGTCGTTGTGGATATGGATCGTGAATGTGTTGTTAAACTTTATGCCTTTTTGTACTTAAACTGATGTTGGGTTTTTACATTAATGCTTCCGCTACACACTTGTTTATATTTGGTTTTGTAAACACCTATCGTATTGATGAATGACTTTTACTTTATACTTATGTTCAATATGATTGGTGGCTTGATCCTGGTCATGTCACGCCTCCAAGCGGTAGTACTCCGCGAGTGGATTTTGGGGGTGTGACAAAAATGGTTTTTAAAACCAACAAACAGTCCATAGAATCGAATAAAACCATGCAATGGTGAAGAACTTGCAGAACCTGCACCTGTGCATGAACTTCTGCCCAGATCAGGTCGTCGCGTCGTGCGACGGCAGAATGGTTGTGGTGTGGCGTGACGCCACCACATGAGTGTAACGTCCCGAAAATGCAAATTTCTTAAATTGCAATTAGTTTGCAAATAAATTAGTAAGATAAACTAACTGGGATTAACACTAGCCTAGTTAGTTAAAGACATATGAGTAGTTAAAGGTTAAAATAAAATAAAAACAAAAGGCAAGGGACCAAATGTGCTAAAATTGAAACTAATATTTGATAAAACACAAAAAAAATAAAAACTCAAACACACTTTGGTGTGTGAGGTCGAACCAGACATCAGGGGGCGACCAGAGCTTCCAAAAACCCTAACATGCAGAAAACAATAAAATTGAAGGTCCAAATCTGATCAAAAACAAAAATCGAGCATAGATTATTGATCCTCATCACAAGAGGATTACAAGGTATGTAAAATTTGATGAAAGCTCTCAACTTGAAATTCTCATGAAATTTGGATAATCTGAAATTTATGGTTGCATGTTTGTTTTATGATGAATTAGGAACAATATAGTGTCTAGGGACAAACCCTAGACAAATGCAAGTTGAAATCATGTGAAATTTTACTAAAATCCATGAACACCATTGTAGGTGATTAGTGGGTTATGTAGAATTTGATAAACACTAGGAAATTGGGTGTGGTTCTAGTGTAATTTGACAATTTTGAAGTGAATTCAGAATTATAGAAGCTAACAATTATGTAAAATGGTTGATTGATGTGAAATTAGGGCTAAGTGATAAGCTAGAGACTTTGTCACACCCCCAAATTCCCACCTAGGGTATGTCCCTATTAGGACTGCGACGAATCCAACAACGAGCCACTAATTATATCAAACGCATTCAATCAAAAGATAAAGTACTTGATTGTAAATAAAACACTGTCTGTAAGTTTTAATGAAAACCAAAGTATCAGCGGAAGCAAAGTTATCCAGTTTTAAAACCAAAGTAATGTATCAATAAACCAATAAAATAAATACGTCCAGCAAGACCACGCCCACTCCAGCTGCTCCAGATAGCAAGTCCCCAAAATATCTCAGCTAACGACCTACAAGCATGCAAACAAGTGTGTCAGACTACGCTGGTGAGTTCAAAGTTTTGTTACCGAGTTTAGTTATCATTCACGTGTGTAAAACAGTTAACCAGATGATATGTCGTTTCGCTGTTTTGATGTTGTTATTACTCGATTACCGAATAGCTACAAGATATGTCTGCCCAACCCCCAACGTCTCTATCAAAACGTTGGTCATGTTTTAAGGTAATTAGTTCACGCCCGTCTTTCTGGGACGGTGTGAGGGTGCCAAACCTAATAGCGCTATCAACTAAATACCCCGTTGCCTTTCGCAACTGCCGGTAGTGTCAAGGGGTCTTACGAGATAGATACTGAGTACATAACACAACATCCCGTTTTCACGCATTCCTTTATGGAACGTTACCCGTTATCCCTTCCCCGGGATGCATGCTTGAGAAAAGAGCAGTGAACTCACCTTTGATTTGCTCGGTAAGATAAATTACTCGCTTATCAACTACTCAAACACGTCCTAAAAGAGTTACCGATAACAGTCAATACTTCGTACACATAATTCACACATTTCACGTATAACAAGTCATATATGTATACAAATCATTCACAATACGTTTGTTGACACTCGATAATACGCAAGGTACGAATCAGTGATCCAGCTTTAGTCCAAACGACTCAATGTTTAGTTAAGTTATATGCGATCTAGTACATATGTATTAACATTTCATAAGTGTGGCCCAATCAATTGATCTTTTGTTGTCAGACGGTGCATTGGAAATCAATTACATTCACATGTTATTAAATGGTCAAAGTTTATTGATAATGATGATCACATGCACACTTGAATTACTATACTACTGTTCTGACGACATTATAAGCATATGCACATGTTTTGATTTAGACTACAAACACACACCCACATGGGCCGCCACTAACTACCTATATATTTATATATATATATATATCGGTTCATGAAGCAGCTTCACATCCCTACTAAAACCATTGATCACCTAAAAATCATTCTTCTATTTGCACAACCGAATCATCATCGCATAACAGAGACTATCTTCATCAACACTTAAAACAGTTAACAAATTCATATATCGAGCAACAGTTTATCATCTTATTGCTTTTTAAACAAGCTTATCGGTGTCTTGGGATTGCGGCTGATGAATATGATTGCAAACATTCTAATCGGGTTAATCGAACGATGATTTCAAACACTATCATGCATCCCTATCTCTATCATCATATCACTAAAATAAACCATGTAGCACATAATTTCAAGGTACCATCTAACAGTTTTTATCCGTGCATTAAACGCCCGACAATCATGTTTCCATGATAACCCGGCTAATTAGCTACCACTAAATCATATCATAACAATATCAATATTACACTTACTGATCGATCATGTAGTTTGTTATGACATAGTTTCCATCAACATTCATATTAACATACGTTACTAATCTCTACTATAATCAGCACGTAACCACACTTTGACATGAAATCAAAAGAACATACTAACCCAGTTACAACGAATGGAGTAGCGTGGTAGACTTGCAACCAAAGACTTCGGTCTCCAAGGGGGTCTGCCGTCGAGATTGAGGAAGGAAAGAAGGAAACTAGGGTTGAAATCTTGTGTGCGATTAGAGGGTTATGGGTAACATCACATATGTTACGTATATAACACTAAGGCATGCGGGCTTCAAGAAGTATGGGCCGAGGAACAGTTTCAAGTAGTGTGGCCTCCGGCCCAACTAATGTTGTGAAGGATAAACATGTTCGCGGCCCAAGTGAGAACTAGACGAGGCTCAAAACATCATTTACTTTACCACGTACGTACGAATATGCCATTGCGACATAAGTAATTAAACGCATATAACACGTTTAACACATATAACACATTTAACGACTTCCTGTATATTTAACATGCACACCTAATTATTCAGTGATGTACACGTGTAATCCAACGCCAAAGATTGTGAAGTTTAAGTAACGCTAACCTTAGAGATTCGGGTTGTCACATCATCCCCAACTTGAAAGAAATTTTGTCCCGAAATTTGACAAGTAAGCACGGAGGAGTGAAGTGATAATCAAGATTGTTGCGGATTTTGCTCAGGTGCCACATCATCCCCAACTTGAAAGGGAATTTCGTCCCGAAATTCGTCAATGATATCAGAAGTTGAAACAACCGTTAGAACTATCGAGGATACTAGAGCTTACTCCGATCATTACGTTCCCACGTGAACTCCGGTCCACGCCTTCTGTTCCAACGAACTCTCACGATTGAATTTCGACTATGATAACGAATCTCGACTTCCTGGTTCATGCTTTCAATAGATACTCTGAAAACTGCAACTCGTCGTTAACCTTAGGCTCTAGCAAAGGTATCACAAGTGTTTCATCGGACAAACACTTCTTTAGGTTCGAGATATAAATGACATCGTGATCGTTACCCAATTCGTCGGGTAACTCGAGTTTGTAGGCGACGTGACCGATTATTTCCAAAATTCTGAATAACTCAACGTAATGTAAGTTAAGCTTGCCACGCTTCCCAAGCGTACCACACCCTCTCAGGGTGAGATTTTCCACATGATACGATCGCCTACAGCGAACTCCTAGTGTTTCCTATGCTTATCAACTTTTCTTGACGGTCACGCATTGCTGCCAAACGATTTTCGATCTAAACAATCTTCCCAAGTGGTTTGAGTACAAATCCTGGATCTGTGATTAGGTTGCCACCCACCTTAGTCCAACAAGGAAATCGGCATTATCGTCCATGCAATGCCTCAAACAGAGTTGTCTAAATACTAAAACTGTGACTGTTGCAGTAGAACTCAACCAAAGGTAGATGTCCTTCTAACTCTTATTAAAGTCAATCGCTCACATGCTTGCAACATGCCTTCGAGTGTCTGGATGGTTCGTTTACTTTGACCGTTTGTCCTATGTTCTAGACGTGAGCCAAGGGTGTTGCGTATTGCCTGCCATAAATCCGGTATAGCTCAAAATCAAAGGTAATAGAAGTTAGCACCTTGTGCCTTAAATCTGTCTCTCCCAGAGGAATATTCACAAGTTGAGAAGACTCGTCAGTTTCCCTGATTTGCAAGAAAGTGTGCTGGTTACGTGAGTCAATCAACGATCACCCAGATGATATTGTTTCCGTTCTTAGTTTTTGGTAAACCAGTGATAAACACCATGGCCGTCTGTTCCAACCTCCAAATAGGTGTTTCTGATTACTGAAACGAACCAGGAGGTGTCTGATGTTCCACCTTGACTTTCGCACAAGTCAAACGTCGTTCACATGCTTCGCTGTGTAGGCCTTCAAGCCCAGTTGCCAGTACAAGATCCTACGATCCTAACATATTCCATCAAATCCAGATGACCAGCACATCGATGCTGATGTGCTTCGCTCAACACAAGTTCCCTACAGTGCCAGATAATAAGATCCACATTCGTTCCAGGAGGTAGCAAATATCGTCTGACCTGCCAAGGTTGCTTCTCCATGCCCCGCATGGGTTCAGCTTGAAAATACTCTTCCTTCAGTTCTCCAGTTTGAACAGAGCGAGTCTAATCGGGTAAGTTAGAGTCGATAGTGAGCTGCAGAGCCTGCGCACCTTCAAGTTCCACAGTCGTAATCATCCAAAAGTTCCATCCTGCGATGCCATTGAATGATTTAGCTCCTTTGAAACAACGGTATATGGGAGGCCCTTGTGATCGGTCTAGGTAATGCATTTGGTACCGTCCAAGTAATGCCTCCAACTCAAATTCAAAGACCATGGGTTGCACCGCAGATTGGGTCTCGTGTAACTCCTATTGTAAATCCACTACGTAAGCCATCACTTTCTCGTGTTGTATCGATGTGTAACTAGGACTTTGATTCGGAGCATCATGGTATACTACTTGATCACCCGTACCCTTAGGTAAAGACGATGCTCAATGCATTGCAGAGTTGGGATCCGAAAGCTGAAAAGACGTTCTCCTGTTTTGTCTCCCACGAACACAGCACCCTACTGTGCTTAAGGGAGTTAAGTTGCGCGATCTTCGAAAATCCTGTGATGAATCTACAACAGCATCCACCGAAACCAAGAAATTGTTGTACCCCCGAAGGAATCTTTGGTGTCAATCAGTTTCTAACAAAATGGATCCTACCACGATCCACGCGTATTCCCACTTTGTTGGTTACATGATCAAAAATGCACTTCTCGAACCCAGAAGTCACATTTAACGAGAGTTCGCGCGGAGTGGCTCCTCCCTCATGAGCTCTAAAATGAGATTCAAATGCCGTCCATGATGTTCCTTTCTCCTGGAAATAATCCAAAACGTCGTCGATAACCACGGTCGATTCATGTGGTCCATAAAACTGCTGGTGTGTTGATTAACCCAATGGTTATGGTGTACAAGGTCACACTGGCCGTATTGCGTTTGATATGCCATTCCCGAAACATCCTTCCTTTAGACTTCTATCTGATAATAGCTTGTTCGTAAACCAATCCTCGAATGGAAGCTTGTCCCTCGCAACTGGTCAACCGGTTGTCATTACAATGGTCGAGGCAAACAGTTCTTGACTGTCGCCTTGTTGAGTTCTGGATAATCAGTACACATACAAAAAGGCTTATCTTTACGGATATAACTGGGGCTCCCCAAAGCGGAAAACTAGGTCCGACAAACTCCTGTCCAACAGTTCCTGAAGTTGATTAGACAATTCTTGCAACCCTCCTGGCGCAAGACCGTGAGAAGTACGAAGAATCATGGCTGCCTCTGGCGCGGGATCAACTGAGAGTCCATCTAACAGTTGTGGAAGTAAACCTGAAAGTTCCTCGAGTAGCTCACCGAAAGAAACCACGAACAATTGCTGGATCCTCGATCCTCTTTTCCTTAGCTTTAACATTGGTACGAGTGTCACACCCTGTCTTTTGCGGAAGCGTATGATGTGTGACTAGCTTGTTATCATTGCATTCAATCGTAATAAACAACTACATGATCAAAACGATGTTCATCCGTTCATGAAAATTTGAGTATTACAAACACTTGTTATTTAAGTTTTCAAAACACGACCTTTGACAAGGTTACAATTCAACAAAAGTGGATGACATCTAAACTTGTAGTCTACTTCTAGTTATGACACTTGCGCCCAAGATCCATCCTGTCACCTGAAATACATGTAATTTTGGAAAACATCAACATAAAGTTGAGCGAGTTCATGCGTTTTTGTATTTCACGTTTTTATACTTTGTATGAAAACATAGTATGTGTCATGTATAATTCAAGTCTTTCTTGAGTACCCCACGTAGTCAAGTATAATTCCCGTTTTCTTGAGTACCCCACGTACTCAAGTATCATTCAAGTTTTCTTGTGTTTCCCCACGTTTTAAATGATTGTTTATACAAAGACATTAAGGCACGTGAGGACATAGGGAGCATTAGTATATTCTCCTTCAAGGCATGTGAGGACATAGGGAGCATTAGTATTTTCTCCCTCAAGGCATGTGAGGACCTAGGGAGCATTAGTATTTTCTCCCTCAAGGCATGTGAGGACATAAGGAGCATTAGTATTTTCTCCTTTAACTGTGTCGATTACCCTCGACTGTGTCGATTAACCTCGACTGCGTCAATTTCCCTTGACTGTGTCGATTTCCCTCGACTGTGTCGATTACCCTCGACTGCGTCGATTTCCCTCGACTGGGACACCGAAGCACTCAAGTGGTCACATAAGGACCATGAGTGGGGCTCGGCCGTACCCGTTAGATCTAACCCTCGTCCCTAATTAAGTATTAATGGCATCTCAATATCTAGTTTAAGCTCACATGATCTAGTATTTTCTAGGCTTTTCTTAAAGCTCATCATATTGCACTTACCACGAGTGCTTCTCGTATTCTCAAATCATATTGCACTCGGTTCTCGTTCTCACCAAGAGCGCTTCTTGTATTTTTACCCTTTGTAAAAATTATAATATTTGTAACATGTATTTCACCCCCGAGAGTTATAAAACTGAAAACAGTTAAAAGAAAAGGGGGAGCATGAACTCACAACTTTGCGTTCCTTGCGTCGTAAACTTCACCGGATTTGCTTAATTAACGTCGTAACCTATACGCGTTTTCTTAACGTTAGTCACTAGACTTGCGTCGCACAAGTACAGTCACTCTCTTTTGTGTATATATTTTCTTGTGTTAAAAATATTTTATATTTTTAACTAAATGTCTTACTTATATTATTTTCTCAAAAATAAATATAAGCTTTTTTGTATTTTGCACTTTGCACCCGAATTATGTATCTAGTATGTTGTATGTATATTTTTTTTTTATGTTTATACTCCTCATGAGTATTTAGTGTATTTTTAAATCTTAATACACTAGCACGTATAACACATACCATATACACTTAGCACAAAAGTTGGTGATCAAATAATATATATTTTCCCTCAAAAATATATATACTTAATATCCATTTTTATTCTTGAAGAAATCCTTATTTCTTATCACCAAAAATTAGGGAAACCTTGGTATTATTTTTAGATACATTTTTAGGGAATAAGTTTCTCAAAAACTTATATTTTTCTAAGTGTCAAAATTTATAGAAATTTTGACAGGGTTTCCCCTAAAAATGGAGGTTTCCCATGTTTTCAAAACATGTATTTATTTTCTTTTAATTCCTCAACAACCAATTTTCAACAACAATCAACAACAATATTTATTTATCAAACTTGTCAAAACAAGCATATATCACAACTTATGAACTTGAAAGTTTGTAAAAATATGTAGCAACTTACTAGCACATTTAGTAAGTCTTGTTACCTTTAAAAATAAGTTTAGTTTCTTAAAAACTTTATTTTTAAAGAATATGAAGTTTCACAACTTCTAGTCAAGATTCACAAAAATATTTCTTTGTTGAACTTCCTTGTTACACAAGTGTTTACACACTTGTTTATTTACTAAAAAAAATATATTTAGTTCATGTAAGATCCGGGTTTTAAACAAGACTAATATTTTTGCTTGGTTCTTCCGAAAAACCACTTGTAGATCTTTAGATCTACATGTTTAAAGTCTTATTTTACAAGAAAAATTACTTTTACTCAAGTTCATGAGTGGAAGGGTTCATCATCTTTCACATTTCTAGCACTAACATACTACTAGTTCATGTTCTTGAACATGATCTAGTATGGTTAGATGATGATCTATCCCACTTTTAGTAACGAACAACATCAAGTAATAACAACCATACAAGATTCATATGATTTACACACCTATCTACTCTTTATCCACCATTAATCTCTTATGTTCAAGACTTTATGTTATGTTCTTTAGTGTTCACAATTTTTAACCATTAAATCACCTATTAACCACCATAAACAAGAACAAGATGATGTTTGAGAACACTTACTACTAGCACAAGGCTAGGGAAGTTCAAGTGTATAAATGAGGTGGATAAAAGCAAATGGTTGAGGTTCTTCAACTTCCGTAAGCTCCTAGCTTCTTTGTTATGCTTCTTACACCTTAGGATATGCTTGGAATGTGTAGAAGATGATTGAAAATGAAGGTATGAAGAGGGGGTGTTGGAGCCGTGGCTATGGAGGAAGGGAGAGAGGAGTTTTGGTGTGTTGATGGTGATGAGTAATGGTTATGACAAGTCTTGTGGTTTATAAGGAAATCCTCCAACATTTTATTACCCTTAGGTCATAATGTTCCCTAACCTTCCAACAAGATCAAATAAATAAATAAAAGAAATCCCCATGTGGTGCCCCATGTTAGAACCGTTCATTTAGGGGGGGGGGGGGTATTGGTTACATTTCAACTACAAGTTACTTATCCTAGTTACATGATAAGTGTTAATTTTAGTGTTAAGTGTGGTTAGTAATATATAGTGTGTTAGGGTGTTTGGGGACCCCAACTAGCCTAGAAAAATAAAAACAATGCTTCTAGCATTATTTTGGTGTTCCGGGTAATATCCGGTTGTGCGGTTAGACACCGGTTCGTTAAAGTGCTAAATCACACTTTTTAGTGTCTTTTAAGTACCCTTCTTGTACCCTTTCAATTCCCAACACTTAGGGAAATATTCTGGATGATAAAACGAAATTTCTGCATAATATTCATGTATTTAAATGCTGAATTGAGCTGAATTATCTAAAATTCTGCACTTAAAGTGCGTTTCGGGTGCTTTTTAGTGCTTATTTTTGCTTTCGCAATGCCTATAAATTAAACCCTTATACGTACTCTTGGGTTTTAATGTACTTTTGTCGTCGGACCTACACCTAGGCCTCAATTCTAATGTCTGACTGCTTTCTGGAGTTCTGTTGACACAGCGTGTCTTACCGGTGAGTTTACTAATATTTTTGACGCAACGCTATCATAACGTAATTCTTGTAGCATATATCATGCATGAATTCACTTGTATGGAATTCAGAAATTTATTTGTCTGGTAAACCAGATCATGCACAGTCATTTAAGCACAAATTACTGTTCATTTCGTGTACGGAATGTATGGAAAAGTGACGGTTGTCACAGTCTCCCCCCATTAAAAGAATTTCGTCCCGAAATTCAAGCGATGCCATCGGTCGCAGGGGAGTTGTGAAACCAATATGGTCACTTAGATTCATGATTTGTTTTCATGTTCCCATGAAATCTCTGGGCCATGTCATGAATTCTATCGTACTCAAGTAAGTCGATCATGACTTTTTCTGTATCTTGTGGACTCTTGGTCCATAACCTCAGCAGGTTTCTTTAGTATCACGGACTCTAGGTCCAAAACCTCAACAGGTTTCTATAGTAATTCTTGTCGTTTGTCATTGACGTGAATTTTATTTATGGGAACAATGACCGTTCCTTAAGTCAGACTCCTCTACAGACTAGACACATGAATGCGTCGCGATCACTACTGATCTTTTTCTGGGAGTTTCATCTTGTGAACAACGGTTCTGATCCCTACACCGGGGATTCAACCTTTTCGTTTTTCAACTCACCCTACGCCTTCTCTAGGCGAGGCTCTCATTTAAGTCATACTTCTTGTCTCATATTCTTACGATTTCTGCCGCTCATCGGCGTAATCTTTCTGTATTCTACGGGCTGTCCTGATATGATTACATATCTGAAGGATCTGGCCTCTAGTTTTCCTAGATGGCCCAGTTGGTTGTTTATTTCTCGTCTCCGTTCAACATGACGGGAATTTACTCAATATGTTCCGTCTAAAGCTTTACACGAAGCGGTTTAGACGACGGTGTGATAGATACCGTTTAGGAAAACTCCACTAAGGGAAAGTGAGTGTTCCGGCTTTTCATCAAAGTTTATCACACAAGAACGTATTGTGTTCATACAGTCTGCATTGCTCAGCAGCTCAGTTCATATTCGAGTTCTTACGATCATCGGTGTGTTGCAACCCTTGTGATCAATAAAGATCGTGCAACGTTTTCTTTCAGGTAATGACGTCCAGTTGCGGCGTGCAATCACTGTATCTATCTCAAGATCTCTTCTCGTGATTCCTTAATCAATGTGCCGCGTGTGCAATGTCGTGGTCTCATTGCATCGACGTACAATCGAGACTTTGTCGAGAGACGTCACATAATTGCAACTCTAGCTCCTTAGCTCTTGGTTGCAGGGTTGGCGTGAATTTCGTTCTTATCCACCATGTATCTTAAAGTTCTCCCTTTGCGAACTCGAAATCCGCTTTTCGTCATCATTGCACATAACTGTGCTTTCTCTAAGAGTTGCAAGGTAAATTGCGGCTGTTGCTCACGACCTTCCTTGGTCGTTGGCCATATAAGAATGTAGTCAATAAGTATATGACTTATCCAGGTATGGCTCACACGTTCGATTCATGAGGTCCATGAATATTGTCGATGCATGCGTTAAGCCAAATGATACGATAAGGATCTCGTAATGCTCGAAGCAAGTCCTAAAGGTCGTTTTAGGGATATTTCCTCTTGTATTCACAGTGGAGGACCTTTTGTCCTCAAGTTGATCCTTGGCAAAGGATTCTGATTCTCAATTTTCTGAAGTTTATGTAAAGTGGAGACTACCAACTTTCTCCTTGTCTCCTTAACTAAGGATGTTATGTCTTTAATTTCCCCTGTCTAGCAGCTCTTGCCGTTATATCAGAGGTTCATGCTTCGCTGGTGAAGCTAGTCGGTATGGCGTCATTCGTCACTGGTGCTGCTCCTGGCACGCGATTTATCCTGAACTCCTCTCGTCGCTACGGAGAGGCGTTCCTGGCAAGTCTTCCGAAAAGGCTACTGGGACTTCTTCCGTCGCAGGGATGTTCTCAGTCTCTGCAGTCTACTCGGAGGCGTTTCCATGCCTCTTCGACCAATGAGGGATGTCGTAGACCTGCCCGCCTTGTGGGGTCTAGCATCCTTACACCTATTGCAGGAAGTTGGGTTTCATCATCCGCAAGAGGGTTGCGTCTGATTTTCTCATGTCGAACGACTTCAGCTGTACTTGGATTTCTGATCCATGCTGACTATCATTTTATGACTTCGCGAGTCAATGGTAACAGAAGGTTCCGACCTTCTGAGTCCCTAAATGCAATCCTTAATTACTTCGACTGTTTAAACTAGCCTTCTATATGCCCATATCTAAAGAATACAGGACGTCTATTTTACTAGGCCAAGCGGTTTCTTAAATTCTAAGCATGCAAGGTTAAAGTTGACGCCAGTATTAATTAAAAGTAGATGCATTAGGTTGGTTAATAGGGAACGTACCCGTAACCGCATCTGGATCCTGGCGTGCTTCACGAGTTTCAATCGTGAAAACCCTTCCTTGCTTGTTTCTTCCCAGGACAATTCTTCCTAAAGTGCCCTGCTTCACCACATCTGTAGCAACCTGGTATTCTCTTATTTCTTCCATCTGGGTCCTTCGCCCAACAGGCGTCCTTGCTGTGTCCTTCTTTTCCACACTTTCCGCACTTGGGCTTCAGACATCGACCTTCATGGTGAAAGTTGCATTCCTCACACCTCGGCTTAGTCCCCGAGTAAATTTTACCACCTGCCTTATTAGTGGCTCCATCAGTTCTCCTGCCATGCGGCGGGTTCACTTTCTTCCTTTTGTTTGCTTTAGAGCTTCCATAGCGGGCTTGGGTGCTTATCTTAAGATTCGAAGACTTCCTCTTCTTATTGCCTGATGACTCCACATGAGTCTCTTTCCTGTTATCCTCAGATTCCGAAAATTTTCCCGCACGTAGAGCTTCTTCGGTAAGAGTGACACTCATATCGATAGCCTCTGTAATAGTTGAGGGCTTTGAGGTAGTAACCATACTCCTGATCTGAGGTGCAAGTCCCCAAATGAATCGTTCAACCCTTTTGAATTCCGGTTTGACTAAGTAGGGGACGACCCTAGATAAGTCGTGAAATCGTTGGACGTATTCAAGAATCTTTGGTCCGTCCATTTTCAGGTTCCAGAACTCCACCTCAAGCTTCTGGATTTCAGCCCTAGAACAGTATTTCTTTTCCATCATTTCCTTGAGCTCATCCCAGCTTAGTGCATAAGCAGCATCCGCACCAAGGGTTTGAACCTGAAGGTTCCACCAGGAGAGTGCGCCATCTACGAATAACCCTGAGATATATGTAACACTCTGTCGGGGCGAACAGTTACTCATTCTTAGAATGGAGTCAGTCTTTTCTGCCCAACGAACAAATGCAACGGCACCTCCTGTGCCATCAAAATTTAATGGCTTGCAGTCCAGGAATTGTTTATAGGTGCAGCCAGTTGGAGGGTTATTTCCAGTAGTGCCATTGCTGTGCTCAGAGCGGAGGGCTTCATGTCGTGCAATTGCCTGCGAGATGCGTTCTTGCAGCTCGGCTTCTGTCCTTGGCAATGTACTGGTGTTTGTGTCTCGCCTGGGCGGCATTCTCTTCTGCCAAAATGGTATGAAGTAGGTTAGACAACATTTCAATTGTCTATGAGATACATAGCACCATAAGCCATTATGTAATCACCCAATTTCACACGTATATATAATCAGTGTATAAGCGAGGAAATAGTTATTGAGCCTTCACATAGGCTTGCCAACTTGGCTTATTGTTTGAAATAAACTCGAGGCTACATCGCCTTGGTCATTCAAGTTTCAGTTATTTCCTGCTACATTGGTTTTCTTAGGTCTTTAGCTTTACTGGTGCGTATATTTCCCCTTTGATGGGGTTGTTTGTGTATAGGTGATAGGAAGTGTATCGTCACTGATTCTTCCTGAATGTCATTCCACTTCTCTTGCTTAAACATCGTCTTCACAAATGTCTCGTATGCAGGTAGAAGTGTCAGTCACGAAGTAGGCTAAGACAGGCTTCCTACTTTCTAACGTGCTAAAGCACTGATCTATGTGTTGTTCTACCAGATGAAGGTGAGGACACCTATAGATTAATTTTGTATGGTTTTCATTAGCTCGACCCGCAGAGTCCACCAGGATTTCTGTGCACTACAAGTCGTTATTACGTGGGCCCCCGTAATAATAAATTGTCTTGCACAGTTATCCCAATTTTCTCTCGTCCAAGCAGATGATCAATCAAGGAGGGGACACTATTGTCCTTATACCTCTTGTCATGGAAAGGACCCTTGCGATGGTCCACGCGCTAACATTCGTTATCGTTACGCGCGTATAGGCACGATGATTAGATGGAATAGGAATAGAGAGAATTCCTAGTAGTTGGAGGGGCACCTTCGAGATGAATACTTCATCTTCCTTTTCTGGTCAAGTATGTCGTCAATCTTGCTTCACATAAGCCGCAGGGATCTCGTCCCGTTGATCGAGAATTCGATCAAGGTTGCCGCCTCTGCCTCGTCATCATCACCGTAGTTAGGCACCTTCACGATCGAGAGGGAAGAGCAGCCATCTCCTACGGAAGCAAGCTCAGCATCTTGTTTGGTAATCACTCCCAGCCATGAGCTTTGCAAAGGATGCGAGGTCGGTAGCTTCATCGTGCGAGTCACGTATAGTAATAGGAGTCGGAGTCGAAAGTATCTTATTCACGTCAATAATCATTCCGTACACTTATTTGTATGTATGTATATCAATAACATATATGCTACTTAGCATAATCAAGCAATTTAATGCATTATATCACGTATAACTCTCGTTTTTGGGGGGGTCATTTTGTTTTTGGCAAGTCTAACTTGTGTAGACTATGCATTGGTTGGCACCTTATTTTAAAGGTATTCCTCACTAATGTCCTTCCCTTGTCACTTTTTGAAAAGTGTCTGACTTGTGGATCTTGGCGCTTTCGTGAATGCAATGAAAACCTTTTTGTAAAATGTTTTTTGTGAGAGAACTCTAGTGATTGTAGTCTAGACTCGAGAAAGAATCCTAGTTCACTACAATCGAAGCTCTGATACCAAACTGTCACACCCTGTCTTTTGCGGAAGCGTATGATGTGTGACTAGCTTGTTATCATTGCATTCAATCGTAATAAACAACTACATGATCAAAACGATGTTCATCCGTTCATGAAAATTTGAGTATTACAAACACTTGTTATTTAAGTTTTCAAAACACGACCTTTGACAAGGTTACAATTCAACAAAAGTGGATGACATCTAAACTTGTAGTCTACTTCTAGTTATGACACTTGCGCCCAAGATCCATCCTGTCACCTGAAATACATGTAATTTTGGAAAACATCAACATAAAGTTGAGCGAGTTCATGCGTTTTTGTATTTCACGTTTTTATACTTTGTATGAAAACATAGTATGTGTCATGTATAATTCAAGTCTTTCTTGAGTACCCCACGTACTCAAGTATAATTCCCGTTTTCTTGAGTACCCCACGTACTCAAGTATCATTCAAGTTTTCTTGTGTTTCCCCACGTTTTAAATGATTGTTTATACAAAGACATTAAGGCACGTGAGGACATAGGGAGCATTAGTATATTCTCCTTCAAGGCATGTGAGGACATAGGGAGCATTAGTATTTTCTCCCTCAAGGCATGTGAGGACCTAGGGAGCATTAGTATTTTCTCCCTCAAGGCATGTGAGGAGATAAGGAGCATTAGTATTTTCTCCTTTAACTGTGTCGATTACCCTCGACTGTGTCGATTAACCTCGACTGCGTCAATTTCCCTTGACTGTGTCGATTACCCTCGACTGTGTCGATTAACCTCGACTGCGTCAATTTCCCTTGACTGTGTCGATTTCCCTCGACTGTGTCGATTACCCTCGACTGCGTCGATTTCCCTCGACTGGGACACCGAAGCACTCAAGTGGTCACATAAGGACCATGAGTGGGGCTCGGCCGTACCCGTTAGATCTAACCCTCGTCCCTAATTAAGTATTAATGGCATCTCAATATCTAGTTTAAGCTCACATGATCTAGTATTTTCTAGGCTTTTCTTAAAGCTCATCATATTGCACTTACCACGAGTGCTTCTCGTATTCTCAAATCATATTGCACTCGGTTCTCGTTCTCACCAAGAGCGCTTCTTGTATTTTTACCCTTTGTAAAAATTATAATATTTGTAACATGTATTTCACCCCCGAGAGTTATAAAACTGAAAACAGTTAAAAGAAAAGGGGGAGCATGAACTCACAACTTTGCGTTCCTTGCGTCGTAAACTTCACCGGATTTGCTTAATTAACGTCGTAACCTATACGCGTTTTCTTAACGTTAGTCACTAGACTTGCGTCGCACAAGTACAGTCACTCTCTTTTGTGTATATATTTTCTTGTGTTAAAAATATTTTATATTTTTAACTAAATGTCTTACTTATATTATTTTCTCAAAAATAAATATAAGCTTTTTTGTATTTTGCACTTTGCACCCGAATTATGTATCTAGTATGTTGTATGTATATTTTTTTTTATGTTTATACTCCTCATGAGTATTTAGTGTATTTTTAATCTTAATACACTAGCACGTATAACACATACCATATACACTTAGCACAAAAGTTGGTGATCAAATAATATATATTTTCCCTCAAAAATATATATACTTAATATCCATTTTTATTCTTGAAGAAATCCTTATTTCTTATCACCAAAAATTAGGGAAACCTTGGTATTATTTTTAGATACATTTTTAGGGAATAAGTTTCTCAAAAACTTATATTTTTCTAAGTGTCAAAATTTATAGAAATTTTGACAGGGTTTCCCCTAAAAATGGAGGTTTCCCATGTTTTCAAAACATGTATTTATTTTCTTTTAATTCCTCAACAACCAATTTTCAACAACAATCAACAACAATATTTATTTATCAAACTTGTCAAAACAAGCATATATCACAACTTATGAACTTGAAAGTTTGTAAAAATATGTAGTAACTTACTAGCACATTTAGTAAGTCTTGTTACCTTTAAAAATAAGTTTAGCTTCTTAAAAACTTTATTTTTAAAGAATATGAAGTTTCACAACTTCTAGTCAAGATTCACAAAAATATTTCTTTGTTGAACTTCCTTGTTACACAAGTGTTTACACACTTGTTTATTTACTAAAAAAATATATTTAGTTCATGTAAGATCCGGGTTTTAAACAAGACTAATATTTTTGCTTGGTTCTTCCGAAAAACCACTTGTAGATCTTTAGATCTACATGTCTAAAGTCTTATTTTACAAGAAAAATTACTTTTACTCAAGTTCATGAGTGGAAGGGTTCATCATCTTTCACATTTCTAGCACTAACATACTACTAGTTCATGTTCTTGAACATGATCTAGTATGGTTAGATGATGATCTATCCCACTTTTAGTAACGAACAACATCAAGTAATAACAACCATACAAGATTCATATGATTTACACACCTATCTACTCTTTATCCACCATTAATCTCTTATGTTCAAGACTTTATGTTATGTTCTTTAGTGTTCACAATTTTTAACCATTAAATCACCTATTAACCACCATAAACAAGAACAAGATGATGTTTGAGAACACTTACTACTAGCACAAGGCTAGGGAAGTTCAAGTGTATAAATGAGGTGGATAAAAGCAAATGGTTGAGGTTCTTCAACTTCCGTAAGCTCCTAGCTTCTTTGTTATGCTTCTTACACCTTAGGATATGCTTGGAATGTGTAGAAGATGATTGAAAATGAAGGTATGAAGAGGGGGTGTTGGAGCCGTGGCTATGGAGGAAGGGAGAGAGGAGTTTTGGTGTGTTGATGGTGATGAGTAATGGTTATGACAAGTCTTGTGGTTTATAAGGAAATCCTCCAACATTTTATTACCCTTAGGTCATAATGTTCCCTAACCTTCCAACAAGATCAAATAAATAAATAAAAGAAATCCCCATGTGGTGCCCCATGTTAGAACCGTTCATTTGGGGGGGGGGGGGGGGTATTGGTTACATTTCAACTACAAGTTACTTATCCTAGTTACATGATAAGTGTTAATTTTAGTGTTAAGTGTGGTTAGTAATATATAGTGTGTTAGGGTGTTTGGGGACCCCAACTAGCCTAGAAAAATAAAAACAATGCTTCTAGCATTATTTTGGTGTTCCGGGTAATATCCGGTTGTGCGGTTAGACACCGGTTCGTTAAAGTGCTAAATCACACTTTTTAGTGTCTTTTAAGTACCCTTCTTGTACCCTTTCAATTCCCAACACTTAGGGAAATATTCTGGATGATAAAACGAAATTTCTGCATAATATTCATGTATTTAAATGCTGAATTGAGCTGAATTATCTAAAATTCTGCACTTAAAGTGCGTTTCGGGTGCTTTTTAGTGCTTATTTTTGCTTTCGCAATGCCTATAAATTAAACCCTTATATGTACTCTTGGGTTTTAATGTACTTTTGTCGTCGGACCTACACCTAGGCCTTAATTCTAATGTCTGACTGCTTTCTGCAGTTCTGTTGACACAGCGTGTCTTACCGGTGAGTTTACTAATATTTTTGACGCAACGCTATCATAACGTAATTCTTGTAGCATATATCATGCATGAATTCACTTGTATGGAATTCAGAAATTTATTTGTCTGGTAAACCAGATCATGCATAGTCATTTAAGCACAAATTACTGTTCATTTCGTGTACGGAATGTACGGAAAAGTGACGGTTGTCACAACGAGTGCCAACATAGCGGGGGTAATCCTTCCGTGGACACTTCTGGCCTTCATTGCTGGATTGATGCCAACCTTTGCACCACTCCTATACTTTACGATAGGCGTCAACTTTCTCCTCACGGGGTATATCTGTGCGATATCTGAATAACCAATCCATACTGCTACTGCATCGAGACCATCAAGGATAGTAAAAAGGAAGGTCGATGTCGAACACTTGTCCCACAAGGTCGAGTTTGCATCCCAATGAACACACAAGGCTTCAATTGACTTGCCATCAGCCGGTTCCATAACAGGTTTGGTTTCGAGAAGCATCAGGGTTAAACGGAATCGAGACGAAGCGGTTAGCTACCCATGCAAGCTACCATGTTGTTATTATGCCTGGCGTAGCCTACGCCAATCCTAAATGCCCTTCCACAAGCACCACTACCGGTGTTGTTGTTACGATCACGCGGATTCCCAATACTGTCATCATTCATTTGGTTGTTGTCGTTTTGAATTATCAACGGCCAATCCATGCCGTAGGCACCTTCATTTCCATAATGTAGGCCACTATTACAAGTACCCTGGTGTTGCCATGACTGTTGCCTCTAATGTCGTTGCTTGAAATGGAACCCTACGATCTTTCACAAACCAAGTCCATCTTTCCACATTCTATGCCACGCCCTAAAGCGCTAATCACTGTGCTGGTAGTCACACATTCCACACTGTAATCAGTTGTCACCGCTTATGCCCCAATTGATTCGTAAGAGTCGACTCCCATAAGTCGCTTACCAGGGTTAAAGATTCGATTAGCGTCAAACTGCTGATGTTCGTTGCTGGTAATCAGGGTCGTCCAATATTAAGGTTGGTAAGGTATTACGCTCATCCTCTTCTCCATCGTTCTTGCGAGTTGACTGAGTAATACATGGTATGTTTCCTGAGCGTTGCAGAAGTGATCGCACTTCAGGGTCTAAGACGTTAACGCGCTAGGTTCTAACAAACAAAGATAGGTGAGGAAGGTATAGACCAATCATTCAACGTGGAGACATCCATCTCAGGGATGTTCGTACAAGCACCTAGCATTCTACACAGTTCGCTAGGCATTCAAATGGGTGTTCAGGTAATACTCGATAGCATCGAGATTCGTAAGGATTCAGAGTGGAATGAAAAGATCACGTTCAAGTGAGAGATAATCACTGCTATGACTCTTATAGACTGTTGTGTTTCACATCGATTTAATAACAGAACGGAACCCCTTTTTCACTTGTTAAGCCTCACTAGGACTCGCATGCACCCCACACTATTATTATGTGTGCACCCACAATAATATTGTGATTTGCATGCTTATCTCAGCTCCTCCTAACTCATGTCAAATGGTTCCCCAAACTTGAGTGCCAAACAGAGGTTATCAAAACGATAAGATCACAGAAATCCCAAGATTATGACATACTACCAATGCATCATAATGTAAGCAAGCAATTCATGTAATCATACTATGGTGACAAGTATGTGTCCGTATGCTACGTCATAAACAAATATGTACTAGCCATGTAATGTATGCAACAAGTGAGAAAGACGAACCTTGCAATCTGGAGCTGAGTGTCATGGTCGTATTCTTATTGTCAAAACTGTTTGGTTATAGTCTGGTTTTATAAAAACGTTTTAAAACCAAGTTCACTATAACCAGTGGCTCTGATACCAAACTGTCACACCCCCAAATTCCCACCTAGGGTATGTCCCTATTAGGAGTGCGACGAATCCAACAACAAGCCACTAATTATATCAAACGCATTCAATCAAAAGATAAAGTACTTGATTGTAAATAAAACACTGTCTGTAAGTTTTAATGAAAACCAAAGTATCAGCGGAAGCAAAGTTATCCAGTTTTAAAACCAAAGTAATGTATCAATAAACCAATAAAATAAATACGTCCAGCAAGACCACGCCCACTCCAGCTGCTCCAGATAGCAAGTCCCCAAAATATCTCAGCTAACGACCTACAAGCATGCAAACAAGTGTGTCAGACTACGCTGGTGAGTTCAAAGTTTTGTTACCGAGTTTAGTTATCATTCACGTGTGTAAAACAGTTAACCAGATGATATGTCGTTTCGCTGTTTTGATGTTGTTATTACTCGATTACCGAATAGCTACAAGATATGTCTACCCAACCTCCAACGTCTCTATCAAAACGTTGGTCATGTTTTAAGGTAATTAGTTCACGCCCGTCTTTCTGGGACGGTGTGAGGGTGCCAAACCTAATAGCGCTATAAACTAAATACCCCGTTGCCTTTCGCAACTGCCGGTAGTGTCAAGGGGTCTTACGAGATAGATACTGAGTACATAACACAACATCCCGTTTTCACGCATTCCTTTATGGAACGTTACCCGTTATCCCTTCCCCGGGATGCATGCTTGAGAAAAGAGCAGTGAACTCACCTTTGATTTGCTCGGTAAGATAAATTACTCGCTTATCAACTACTCAAACACGTCCTAAAAGAGTTACGATAACAGTCAATACTTCGTACACATAATTCACACATTTCACGTATAACAAGTCATATATGTATACAAATCATTCACAATACGTTTGTTGACACTCGATAATACGCAAGGTATGAATCAGTGATCCAGCTTTAGTCCAAACGACTCCAATGTTTAGTTAAGTTATATGCGATCTAGTACATATGTATTAACATTTCATAAGTGTGGCCCAATCAATTGATCTTTGTTGTCAGACGGTGCATTGGAAATCAATTACATTCACATGTTATTAAATGGTCAAAGTTTATTGATAATGATGATCACATGCACACTTGAATTACTATACTACTGTTCTGACGACATTATAAGCATATGCACATGTTTTGATTTAGACTACAAACACACACCCACATGGGCCGCCACTAACTACCTATATATTTATATATATATATATATATATATATATATAATCGGTTCATGAAGCAGCTTCACATCCCTACTAAAACCATTGATCACCTAAAAATCATTCTTCTATTTGCACAACCGAATCATCATCGCATAACAGAGACTATCTTCATCAACACTTAAAACAGTTAACAAATTCATATATCGAGCAACAGTTTATCATCTTATTGCTTTTTAAACAAGCTTATCGGTGTCTTGGGATTGCGGCTGATGATTATGATTGCAAACATTCTAATCGGGTTAATCGAACGATGATTTCAAACACTATCATGCATCCCTATCTCTATCATCATATCACTAAAATAAACCATGTAGCACATAATTTCAAGGTACCATCTAACAGTTTTTATCCGTGCATTAAACGCCCGACAATCATGTTTCCATGATAACCCGGCTAATTAGCTACCACAAAATCATATCATAACAATATCAATATTACACTTACTGATCGATCATGTAGTTTGTTATGACATAGTTTCCATCAACATTCATATTAACATACGTTACTAATCTCTACTATAATCAGCACGTAACCACACTTTGACATGAAATCAAAAGAACATACTAACCCAGTTACAACGAATGGAGTAGCGTGGTAGACTTGCAACCAAAGACTTCGGTCTCCAAGGGGGTCTGCCGTCGAGATTGAGGAAGGAAAGAAGGAAACTAGGTTGAAATCTTGTGTGCGATTAGAGGGTTATGGGTAACATCACATATGTTACGTATATAACACTAAGGCATGCGGGCTTCAAGAAGTATGGGCCGAGGAACAGTTTCAAGTAGTGTGGCCTCCGGCCCAACTAATGTTGTGAAGGATAAACATGTTCGCGGCCCAAGTGAGAACTAGACGAGGCTCAAAACATCATTTACTTTACCACGTACGTACGAATATGCCATTGCGACATAAGTAATTAAACGCATATAACACATTTAACGACTTCCTGTATATTTAACATGCACACCTAATTATTCAGTGATGTACACGTGTAATCCAACGCCAAAGATTGTGAAGTTTAAGTAACGCTAACCTTAGAGATTCGGGTTGTCACAGACTTGATATTTAATCATGTAAAAATCTGCCCATAAAGTGTTTGTGAAAATGCCTCAAAGAAGGCTTAGAACTGAAATTCAAAGTTAAAACGCATAATTATGATGTTTCGGTGTATTATACGAATTATGATTTAAAGAGAGTTCTAAATATGTCATAAATGAACTCTATAGGAAAGGACGCGGGAGCGTCAAGCGGACAAGCGGGTGGCGAACCACGTTTGAAAGGCCTACTTTGAAGGTATGTAACTTGATTCGTTACATTTGAGTAAATTTTGATATTTAGCATATATGTGGTTGGTTTGTGTATTAAAAGTTGAGTTGGATTAAAGCGATGATGTTCGCTATGTCGAATAATAGGCCAAGAATCTGGTTAGACCTCGGTGGTAGTCATCAAAATGGAGGATTCCTTAGATGAGCCAAACGGGTCGAATAACCAAATAAGGCATGGTAATACATTGTAGTATGGTTACTCGGTCTTTTGTTATTGTTGACAAATGACATATTAGAATACGAGGATTTAACATGTTGGGTAGTAGGAATGAAATCCGAGAATTTGGCTCAAGTAAACAAACAAATCAAACAAAACATAATATTCCAGAGTCTACCGTAAATTACGGTATATACCGTAATTTACGGTAGAGACCAAAGAGCTACGGTGGATTCCTCCTGTGTTACGGTGGAACCAAAGTTTCCCAGGAGCTACCGTAACTTACGGTAACTACCGTAAGTTACGGTAGAGCTTTGGCATTTATGATAAATTTTGCATTTCTTTGTGAAATCGAATCCGTTTTAAATGTAGTTTCGATTATGTAATATTTCTAAGTACTCTAATACTAATGTTTAATGTAAGCATTTCAGTTTCTAGGTATTCAAGGATTACGGATGACGGTCAAGCAAGCTTTTGAAGAACCGAACACAAACTTTTGAAGCTTCCGCGTCGATTAATTCTGTTTAGACTAAGTTATGATGTAATCAGTTTGTTAAATGACTTTGAATTTTTAAAATTAGTCAGTAGTTGACTAATGTTTGTTAACTTGGAACTTGGTTTTTGAAACTTAATTCTCTAACCTAGACATCTTTTATATAAACTCTTGTGAATTATTCTTAATTTCAAGTAGTAATTAAGACGGGTGTTACAATGAGTTACCAGCCAAACCAGTTTCAACTTTGACAGTTTCACCCCCTGGACCTTCTAAAGCGTAATAATTTCCATTTTAAGCACATTTAACAGATAAAATTTATATTTTCATGATCCTTAGAGTATAACCAAACATCGTTAGGTCCGGTTTCGTTAAACGATAACCGAAAACACAAGTTTTACCTCGTTGACGCTTTTACCCCTTTATTTACGAAAGTTAACGTATTTATCTCAAACAATATCGAAACCTTGTGAAATTTTCGTTACTTGATCTTGGAAGTATAATTAATCGTTACAAAGCTCCGGGTTCGTTAAAAGGTCACTCAAAGGTAATAGTTTAACATGTTGACACATTTAACCCTCGCGTCTTGTAAACTTTCACTTTCTTTCACAAACGGCTTCATACGTTTCACAATTTATTCGTTTAAGGGCACAAGAATCGTGTAGGGTCGTCGAAAGGCAAAATTTTCAAATGTTGACACTTTGGATCCTTTTGCACACATACTTTCTTCGTTTGTCAACTTTAGTCCCTCGTAATCAATTCGTCATATGTTTAAAGTCCATGACACGTGTCGATACTATATTGGACATGATTTTATGAGGTGTTACATTAGGCATTCATCCGAATACCCAATCTAATCAAGTTCTATTTACAACCGAGTAGACGCGCGATTTCACTTAGGCATTTCAACAAACACCTAGTGGGCATGATTTCTATACCTCTTCAATTTAGTTTTTTACTAACATTTTAACCAAGTTTCAATCATCAAATTCAAGCCTTTGTGTCTAGCATTCATAAACAATATCAAGACTCGCATCATAACATCAATTTTCATCCATTTTAAGACTCTAATTCTAGTGTTCATCATCTTGTTATAAAACTCACTTAGCACCTACGTAATTAGTTAACTGAAACACTAATTTATGGTGCTAAATCAACAAGTTTACATCTAGGGTTCGTTCCTAGACTCATAGAAATCTCAATTTTGCTATAACATTCATCATTCATACAAGAATTTCGTTTAAGAATGTTAATCAAATTTTAAAAGTATCACCAAATAACAAAATTCAACATACCTTGTGATCCCCATGCTTAGGTGATCATGAATTTATGTTCATGCATTGATTTAGGGCTTGAATCTGCCTTCAATTTGGTGAATTTAGCTTGAGTTAGGGTTTGGCTCCAAAAGAGCTTCCTGGTCGATCGTACAGAACACACACTTAGTGTGTGTTTTGTTATAATTCTTCTTTTTATGAATTAACTTTCAATTATAAGTTTTGTTAGTTATTAAGTAGGCCACAACCTACTTATTTTCAATAATATTTACTCTTTTTAACTAGGTTAAATATTCCTAGTTTACTTAGTGGGTTCGGGGAGATACAACTTGTTTTATTTTAAGTCCCGTTAACTCGGGCCCCTTATAAACTTTGTTTTCTCAAAAGATTTTGCTCGCCTTTTATTTAATATTTGATTTATTTATTTAATCCTAATATTCACCGGGTTAAATTTTACCACTAACGGTATTTTACCCGTTCATTAATATTAATGTGGTTTGACTATCAAACCCGTTTTCGGGGTGTTACATCACATATACCAGGGGATCATAAAGTATGTTGTAAAACTTGATTTCATCAATTTTGTGTGAAGAAGAACTTGATGGTGATAACCTTGTGTTCAAAATTATTGCTAGTTTGATGAAATTGATGATGTATTTGTGTTGATGATCACTATACTTGCTAGTATAGATGAAATACTTGGACAATCTAGAGACTAGGTCAAGTATTCATACATGACATAAAGTGGTTTTGATGGTAGAATGAAATTGATGTTATAGTGATGTCAAAGCATGCATATAGTCTTCATATTTACAAGAAAATATGAGATACTTGGCTAAATTGATGTTTGGATTAAAGTCCATATATGTGGTGAAATGGGTTTTTAAGATAATAATAAAATCCCCGAATTCTAGTATGATAATTTGAGGGATTAGCTATGATGATTGAAAGTCTTGTTAACTTGATGTTAATAATTGTGTAAACTTTACGAATTAAAAGAAATAAGGTAAATTTGGTTAGGGAAGTTAGCCAAATTGGTGTCCTAAAAATGATGCCCACCAAGTGTTAGATAAAAATGCCTAATGAGTTTTATTGAACTTGTTAGTGCATATATATGTAAAACGGCAGTTTGACTTTTAAAAGTCAAACCGGCCTATAATTGAATCGAATACGAAATATGGTAGAAAAGTCCATAAGGGTGATGGTCATGGTATTGATGACTAATCTAACTATCTTATGGGTATTGTATTATAGTTTGACTCTTGACGAGTTAGGTGGAAGGTTGGAGAATAATGGGTCAAAAGGGTCGAAGGCGCGAAAAAGCATGAACGGACTTAAGGTAAGTAAGGCTTACACCTTTCTAGTAGAACACCTATTTGTTGTATTTGTTATGAACAAGGTAAATCGGAAATCTAAATATGATGTTCCGACGCGAAATGATACGGGTCAGAATAAGTGAAAATGGTAAAAAGGGGCAAAACAGTAATTCGATCATGTGATGACCGAATAAACAAAGAGTTTTGGAAAAGATACCTTATGGTGTAAACCATAATGGGTACAAGAGCGAAATGGTAATTTTGGTCACGAGTTGACGGAAAAATAATAGTTTTGAAAAAGACACTCTATGGTGTAAGCCATGATGGGTCGAAGGAATTAAGAAACGAACTTAAGTAATATGATCAGACGATGTAAACCAAAATGGTTTAAATGGTGAGATGGTAAATAAATACAATCTCATATTGATAAAATGGTCATTTAGGCCAAACGGGTTAAATGGCCATTTAACATTAATAACTAATGATCGATTGTCGAGTTTTGTGCTCACAGGGAAATAGCGTAAGGTTCGCATTGCTATTAATGAGTAATTATTAGTGCAAGGTATTTAAACGGGTCAATGCTATGACCCGAGCCAGGTATGTGCAATCAGTCAAACTCTCATTGAGGACTTAAGGTTCGATGAGAGTTAAACGAAGTCACGAATGAACATTGGGTTACCTAAAGTAGGTAAATCTAATAATCTAAATTGTAGACATTACGTTCTTAGAAACATAATGATTTTAAATAAGATTATGGTTAAAACGTACAAAATTGGTCAAAACATGCTATTGAAAGTCCTTCGTCGTAAAAGAAGGGGCTAAAGTTGACCAAAACGCCCTTGAATGATATACTGGGTAACCGATCTTAAGGGTGGTTCACATATGAGTTTTATAACTTGTACAAATCCTTTCGGTACAAAAATGGAAGTCTTAAACCATTTTGGCTTAATGCTACATTATGTGTTAATTTCGTAAAATTGACATAATGAGGGTAGAATGGGAATATAATGAATTTTTCTATCATAATTGTGACAACCTAAACTTTCAAGGTCTTTCCTCGACACGTTAACGTTACTTGCTTACAATTCTGTTTTCGTGATTCGGTTGCGTTGTAACATGTGCACGTTTGATATGTGATTAATGTATTGTATTATTTGGTTAAGTAATGAAAACTAATGAACTGTTTAAGATTGAATATACTTAACACATGCAACCTCACTTGACGAAACACTAGACTTTCGTCACTACCACTTCTCGACGACAAACCTTCAGCGACGAAAAATGAGTTTCATCATCATCAGGCTCGACGAAACAGGTGTTTCGCCAAATGGGCAGGTCTTTCGTCGAACTGGGCCTCAGCCAAGTACAATTCGCGGCCCAGATCTGTTATGTTATAACTTCGTGACACCTTAGACGTAATACAGAAACCCTAGTTCCTCCCATCTTTTCCCTACGCTTTGACGACAACCTTTTCATTAGAACTCCTCCCTCGCTCGTTCCAACATCATCGTTTTCGCACAAACGTACGGTTAGTATCCTGTCAATTCTAGATTTGAACACTTGTGATAACAGATTATGATCCTGTGAACTAATGATATTTGCTAGAACCTGAGAATAACTATGATCTAGGAATATGCATCGTAACCTATTCGGTATGGTTGATTTCACGAATAAGGGTTTTCATAGTTTAATTAATTAATCTATTAGATTAGAACACACAAAATGAAGATTCTATGTCTTGTATACATTCACGATCACTGCACAAAATCAATGGTTCTGTTTGTTGGTTGAATATTATGTTACCCGTGATCTATGAATATCAAATGAATCGGTGATATGGATACGTGCATGATGAGGATCTGGAAATCTAAAGTTCATGTCTAGGGTTTCTTGTTTGATTCGGTTTTGGATTATGGGAGGTGTTTACGGGAATTACGGGAGTATTTAAGCCAAAGTGTGAAACTGTTAACATCTTGACGAATAACCTGGGAGATTCATCACTCACATTGTCCACGAAACATCTGATGTTTCGTCATTTGCATTGTTGATGAAACACTTGGTGTTTCGTCACCCATCGTACCGACGAAAGACTTTGATGTTTCGTCGCTCTGAAGGAAACTCATCAACAGACTGTGGTTTATCATGTGCATGAAACTTGAATAATTATTATCTGCCTGTTAATGATGTTAATTATGATTGACATGATTTGCTTATGATGAATAACTCACTTAACTGTTGAGTACCATTGTGAAACATACATGTGAACTGTGGAATTATATAAACTTGAATAACTGCTGTGTT